>NCKV01001176.1:0-11352 GCA_003675905.2 Leptotrombidium deliense
AGTTTGTTGTTGGTAATATTGACATTCTTTGCCTTTTTCGCAATTCATCGAAATGACATAAGTTATATGCATCCATTTTTCGCATCTGTTGAATTGACAATTAGAGCAACTTTTGGACAAAACGCACTCGTTGTTCCGTCTACATTAGCTGCAAAACTTTTATTTCTTATTTGGCTATTTTCTGCTTCAAAAATTTTAGCGAACATTTACAGTGGAAATTTAGTGAGTTTGTTCAGCAGAGGAGAACTACTTACGCCGATCGACGAAATGAAAGAATATTTCCATCATTTTCCAAATGCAAAAATCGCAATGGAAAAAGACACGAACCAAGACGTACTCATTAAGGTTGTCTATTCAAAATTTGCATTTCAAGTGTAACTTTGAAATAAAATAATTCGAATTCAGAATCTAACGAAAGATATGTACGAGAAACACTTGAAACGTTATTTACTGCAATCTCCGCTGAACACTACACAACTCTTAAAAAACATTAGTGGTCGTATCTACGATGGATACATATCCGAATACTCTGCGATCTTGAAGAAAGTAAATACACTTAGTGTACTTATGATATAATAGTTGTACTTTATTATATATAACATTTCTTTACATCGGAAACCATTTTTTAACGCTTTCAATTCTCATTTAAACTTTTACAGGTTATTCAATTGACAAACGTTAAGAGTGAAGGAGATTTCTGTCCGTATTACATTTCGAAGCAAACAATATTGACGTCCAATTGGGGAATTGCGTTGCAAAAACATTCTCCTTTAAAAGCACCTTTCGACAAAATGTAAGGCACTCACTTTTTTCGGAATGTAAATAAACAAACGTTCACATTTGTGTTCACAGTATTTCTCGAATGACTGAAAGTGGAATTATAAATCGATTGGAGTGGAAATGGATGTTCAAAGGGACAAGAAAAACCTGCAGATTGCCAAACGAATGGCATGATGAGAACAACGTTGCTTCGATTAAATTGCAAGATTTAAAGGTTAAAAACAAATTACAGCAGACATTAATAATCAAATTATTGTGTATATTTCACAGGTAACGTTTTCTTTGCTTCTCGCCGGAGAATTGATTGCACTTTTCGTTTTCATTATTGAGTGTATGTTTCACAATTATTAAGTGTTCAAATCGAGTAATAAAATCAACTGCACATTGTAACCGTGTTAATTAATCGAACGTTGCGCCACAATTTGGACACCTTCTTTGACGAAGTGCGAGACAACATAGAATACCGATCGGAAAGAAGAATAGAGCCAAAAATATACCCATACACGTGTAGTCTTCTTCAAGAACTCCAACCTTTTAAAAAGGTTACGTCAGATAACATTGACAACATGTGACGACTTACTCGACACACAGGACAACCGCCCACAATGATGACTTGTGGTGATGGTTCTGGTTGAATGATCACAGTGCTTCCATAGTTCGGATACGGTTGTGCAGGCGTCCAATTAGACTGTGCAAAACCTGACGTTACTCCAGCAGCTCCAGGCGCAGGTGAAGCATACGGAGGTCCGCAATGGGGCGGCGGCATTGGATACGTCGGAGCGTACGCTTTTGTCAATTCGTCAGTAAAGGCAGTTTACAATCGACAAACGTACCATTATTTGGTTCAGGATACGGCGAGTATGGTGGTGGCTTTTCCACGTTCGATTCCCCGTATGGTACAGCTCCAGTTGGTCCCCCTCCAGAAGACATTTCGCTATTTCGCTGTCGTCTGCTACTCACTACTCAGGGATCGAATACTCACTTCAAAACAATGCAATACGCAATGCTTGCATTTGTGAATGCAATGATTTTGAAACGAACTAATTTCTATTGCACAATAATTATAACGAACTCAACTGTTATTCTCTCCTACTTTTCATGCGAACTTCTCACTTAACAAGCAAATTATGCAAATATATTACAAATTTCCGCGAAAATTATCAAAACATTGAAGAAAAGATTATTTTTTATTTAAAGCCGTGGGATGGCGCTAAAATCATTGAATTTTCCTACACACGCTTTTAGCGAAAACAATTGTTCGTTAATTCAATGGAAGACGACGTGAGTTGTCCGCGTTGTAAAACTACCAGATATCGAAATCCGTCTTTAAAACTGTACGTGAATGTCTGTGGACACCCATTGTGTGATAATTGCATCGACTTACTGTTCGTAAAAGGGAGCGGCAATTGTAATCAATGTGGCATCAATTTAAGGAGGACCAATTTTAGGCTTCAATTATTTGAGGACAGTTACATTGAGAAAGAAGTGGACATAAGAAAGAGAATACTTAAAGATTATAATAAATTGGAAGACGATTTTGAGTCACTAGATGATTATAACAATTACTTAGAAGAGGTTGAGACAATTATTTACAATCTCGCAAACAATATTGACGTTGACAGCACAAAACGAAAAGTTGAACAGTATAAAAAAGAAAACCAAGAACAGATAATGAAGAACAGAGCTAAAATTAGCAAAGATACTGAGTTGATTGAGGAGCTGTTGGAAAAAGAAACGGCTTATTCGAGTTGGAGAATGAAAGTGGTTGCAAACGAAGACACTGAAAGTTCAAAAGCGAAAATTAGGCGAAAAGAAGAGTTGGTAGATGATCTTATGTATTCTGACGCTCCTGCGAGTCAAATTTTAATGAACCACGAAAGAAAGATTAAATCGCAAGAAAGCGATCAACAGCCAAAACAAATGCCACCCAAACCTGCATCTTATTTCTCAACTGGTATTAAGGTCGGAAAAGGATCGAATACTTTTGCGCCTCTGCCGACTGTACCAGAATCAGAACCTTTCAAATATGTTTCATCGAACCTTGATTTTATGGGCCCGAAATGTCCAGAATATGACGAACTGGAATCTGATGGTTATTTACTTCACATTCGCAATGTAGATCCACGTGAAAAGGCGGGTGGATTTCTACCTCAATATCCGTGTTTAAGGGCGCTGCAGGAATCCTTTTGTGGATTGTATTGTAAACTGGATGAAAACAAAACGTGATTTCAATCCGTTTATTAGATTTTTCCTGAAACATTAACATTTCAAATGTTCAGACAGTTATTGGATCACAATCGGTACTCATGTGGACGATTCGTTGATTTTAAAAAAGATCTCATTTGGAAAATAACGATTCGTTTATAAAGTGATAATAGTGACTAAAGAATATATTTTTAATAATTGTAGGCACCTCCGTGAAGTATTAGAAACGAATCTCGACGAATGTTGTCGAAGTAATCATCCTCTTTATTAAACTTGATTTTTCCCAGTTTCTTTTCTTTTTCGAAATCATTCAGATTCACTCGTCCGTCGGTGAATTTGAATATTTTTGGCCACTTTAAGCCTGCTTCGTCGTCTCCCTTATAGTAATTATACGACGGATATCCGAATCCGATCGAATTATGGCTTAAATCGTTTGCGTTGTTTGTCAACGTCAACTTTCTTCGCTGAAAGTTGTTTTGCGGTGGACTTTGAAACGGAATGAATGGTGAATCAAAGAATGGAAGGAATTGCGGTGGCGATGGCAACGGTTGTCTTCCTGTTTGTAGACAAATGCAATGCGTTTAATTAATGCGATTGTCTTTATGTTTGTTAGCTAAACAATTGTATAAATTTAAGTATTGTTCACCTTCTCTACAACAAAAGTCACGTTTGCTTTTTTGATTCACCTTTTTGTTACTAAATTTTGCTGACCACTGAACTCGAATTGCAAATGTAAATATTTGTTGAATTTTTGTGTAATCATAGACTATTATTGTTCGTGTGATTGACATTCGGTATGTTTGCTAAAAACAAAACTCACCCAAATCATTGCCAATGAAAGGATTGTTCTGAAAATAAGGGTCAATTGGCTCGTAATTGATCGTGTGATGATTTTGAGGAGGCGGTGGAGGTGGTTGAGTTGGTTCTAACTGCTTCGGGACTATGGGAGTGGGTGATGATAGATACACATTATCCGTTTTCGGATCCGGTGGTTGTTGCAAACTGTTGTCCTCATTCCGCCGATTCAGACGAGGAATGTCTCCTCCAGGGAATCCAAAAAAAGGAAAATCAGCGAAGTTATCTTCGATTTCACGGTTAAGGGTAATTCCTTGTCGAGAGTTTACATTCGGAGGTTCCGCGTGATTTTCCTGTATTCTTCGATTAACTGGAACGATCGGTCTTTCGATTGGTCTCTCGTACGGTTCGTTTTCATAAGTATTCACTGGATTCACATTCACATTCACCTCATTGTTATACGGTGCGATTGGAAACGGATTTACTGGATTTATGGGCACTTCGTTGTACGGAGTCGATATTCGCGTTTGTGGCCGCGTTAACAGTGTCCGTCGAACAGAAGAAGTCGCACCACCGCCGTGATTAATGTGTACGATTTGATGCTCTGCTGCCGATTGAAAGCCGTGATTCGAATCACTGAATATCAAATCGGACGAACTTTGCTCGACTCTCTCTTTTGAGTGCCTTTTTGAATCGACGGTCCAAAAACACATTAAAACTGCGAACGTTATTTGACTAAAGAAAAACTGCAAAATAGCTGCCATTACTGATTTCGAATTATTGAGAAGTTCAACAACCAATTTTCACACAAAAGCCAATTGACTTCAATTTCAACTAATTTTCGTAATTGACTTAAAAAAGTGATGAAACTTTTGCGCCAAAAATAGATGCTTTAAAGTAAAAGTTGAAGTTGAAATTTAAAGAATTCTTTTTTACTTTTTTAATTGTGTGCCGTTAATTGAAAAGAGAGAGAAAGTTGTGCGAAGGACGAGAATAATCTTTGAATGCGTAATGAATGCGAAAAGCAATTAAAAATTAAGAATAGATTCAAACTAAATAAGAAAAGAAAGGACGCGAAGAATGCGATTGCTTACCATTTCACGAAAAAGTTTGTTGTGAAGTTTGAAGTGTTAAATTTTGACAGTGTTGACAGTAATCACTACATCTTTGCTTGTGAGGCATACGTTAAGTGTTCGATTGGAAGCAAATGAATGTCGCAATAATAAGGAAACCAGTCTGCAAACATTGATCAATGCAAAAAAGACACTCTTCTCCGAAATTGCATTACACTGTATTTTCGCTTTCATGCAAACACAATAAAAGTAAGAAAAACACACACAAAGCAAATGAAGTGTACAATAGACGGGCGAAGCATCACTGGGCGAATGAAGCGTTATTAGTTGTTGGTGAAGCGACAACGGCAACCGATGGAAGCCGTCCTCTTCTTCCTCCTTTCTTTACTCCTTCGAACGCAGTGCACACAACGCACAACAGTGAAAAGAAGAGAACGCAATGCAACACAACGCACAACGATAGGTCAGTGGGTCACGAAGATGAGTCTCACGATTCTGATATTGTTTTTTCGGACGTAACACGAAACGAAGAAAGGAAGTGTTCGCAGCTTTGTTTAAGGAGGACACAACAATGTTTGCGTTATTTTTCGACCCACATTACGTAAGACTCGAATGAAATGTCTTCGAGCACATCTTCACCCTGCAGTCCGCACCGTTTGCAGTGAACTGTTCTCTCCCTTATCTCACTTCTCTCTTCTCGCGTTCTATGCTAATTCACTCCCGAAAGGTGCAACATTTGCTTGCGAACACGATTCGTTGAACCTTGATTTCACAGATGAACTCAGTTAGTGAAACTATTTAATGTACTTTTCTTTGGTTTCTTCTTAGCGCTTCTTTGCTCCTCTTTTTATTCGTTTATGCAACACATTAAACGTTCACTTCGTTTCACTTCACAAATGATCGTCGTTGCAAACAAAAAAATGCTTCTGTCCTCGATTTGGTCAACTTTCTGATCTTCAAAAACTTTAAATAAATTAGTTTACGCACTTTTCACAGGGTTACTGTGATCCGAATTCCAATATTATTTAAATTATAATTTATATTTTAAAACGAGAGCCGAGTTCAGCGATAGTTCACACGTTTAAATGAAAGCACTGTGAAAACGTTATTGCAAGTATTCGCTGTGAAAACAGTTGCCATTCATTTCACTTCAAATTCGAATTGACACAACCCACACAAGCACAATATCGTTGCCGCATTATTGCTGCATTACTGTCTCTATTATTCAAAAACACTTACAATTCACGTTTACTTCTTCGCTCTACTTTCGTTTCGAACCAAATAACAAAACAAAAGATGATTACTTTTCAGTCACTGTCTTTTCAAATGTAATCAAAATTGAAGTGAAGTGAAAATGAGATAATCGACAGGTCGCTGATGGTCGCTCGTTTGCTGACAAGCGTCACAACAACTCTTCTAAACTTTAATTCTCGCTTCTCATTCAAAAAACCACATTCGCACGACACTCGATTTAATAACTGCTTCAGCAATTTACCATTTGAGTCATATTTTAAGTGAATTATTCCACCTTTATTAATCTATGCATAAATAACAACATTTGTGAAACTTTTTTAAACGAAAACGTGTCTCTCGAAATAAGCCACTTTTTAAGCACCGTTCACTTTAATTACAATTGAGACACAAGAACAGCAAAGTTATTTGTACACTATTCTCGCATAATGAATCACACACACATTCTCGGACATATCGTATAATTGCCTGCAGTCACTTAATTGTGTTATATTAAGCAACACAACTGTTGTACAATTTGTGCAAATCGCTTTGCCGAAAATGCGAACCATTTCAATCCTTGAAGCCTTTCCTTCTCGCGAAACACCGGCGAAACGCAAATATGTTCTCAGTTTGCCTGCCATTTGCCATAATTGAGTGGTCAAGTGTAGAGCAGTTGCTGCAAATGCTTGTTGCCTTCCTTTTTAAGGAATAACGGTGACAAACGACGGAAAGACATATTTTAAGTAAACAGCATTCATTTTAAGTGAATTCAGCGAAGCGATTGACGGACACACAACAGTTGCGATGCCGTGGGTCAGGGACAACGACCAAAACAGCGCTTTTTGCATTCATCGCAAATATCTTTTTTTGGATTGTTTCTCGAATATTCGATTTTGCGAAAAACCGTGATTTTAAAGCAATTTAAACATTTGAAGTTTCATGAATGCATTCATTGCCAAATGAAATGAAACAACAAAATGTAAATTTTAAATTGTATGTTTCAACGCATTTTTAATTCTTATTGAATCGTTAATTTAATAATTGCGGTTTATTGAATAGCGATGAAAAAATCATTCGCGTCTGACGCGATCTGTTAATGCGTAAAACAGCGCTTGAAATATTAGAACAAAAAGGCGACTTTAAAATTAGTACTTGCAAAATGCAGTTGTTCTAAACTTATTCTGTTTTCGGAGTACAATTCTTCGAACGCGACTACTTTCGTCGAAAAGCTGTAGCCTTGATAAATGGTCGTTGTTTTCAAGAATTTGTTTTCGCTTAAATGCTGCGAATATATTTGCGGTAAATAAGATTGTAAAAGAAAATGTTTCAATTTGCTATTCGCAATGTTTGTGTATGCAATAATAAAAAATAGACGACCTCTTTTTTGACTATTTTTGCGTTGCGAAGAAGAAGCGAAACATAAATCATCATCACCACCGAAACCACGCATCGATCGTTGGTTGCATCAATTGCAGCGATGTCTTGCTTCAAGCGTGTATTGTGTGCATCACGATTACTGTTAATTAACGACTGTACAACCAACGAATGCAGTGCAATTTTAAGCACAATAATCGGCGTTCACACACAAACGCACAACGTTCGCTTGACTGCGATTCGATGTGTTAAAAAAACACTTTTCATAGAACCAGTATCGTTTAATTTGCAGTTGTGAATTGTAATTATTGAGCGAAGATAAATAATTTATTGAAAAACGAAATTGGAATCACCATTAATCGCCATTCATTGAAGTTGGGTCATTCATTTTAATGCCATCAGATTACATGCAATTCTTATAAATGAATTCAGAGTGTTTACAATTCAAAGAAACAGTTCTTCACTTCTTCTCGAGTTGCACACGTCAACTCACTTCAATTCAATTCATTAATTCTGGTCGAAATGTTTGTGTGAACCAGAATTTCAAAAAGGAAATATTTAATCTTCTCTAATTAAGTGTGTTCTTCTTAAATGTACTCAAATTTCATAAATCCACGAACTTCACGACAAACGAAGCAATTCTCAGTTTCTCCTCAATTTCACACAAATTTTTGAGTAAAAAATGAATTTTCGCAAAAACTTTTTGCGCAACAAAAGTGTGTCTGATGAAAAAATGTTCTCACAACGAAAGCACAAAACAATCGAATAACATAGTGTGTGCATTTTAATTACACACATCCGTTACATTCGCTAATTGCGAAAATGAATGTGATTTGCTTTCATTTCAAAGTAAATAAAACATAATTTTTCATTTCTAATGATTTCAGAACTCTCATTAAATGGAAACAATTTTTTCGTTTTCGCTCGGAAAACGCATCGAATTACAATACATTTACAATAGTGAAACGATTTTTTATGAATTCATTTCGCATTGAATTAAAAAGTTAAACAAAAGAAAGAATCTGAATATTCGAAATTCGAATGAAAAACACAACACTTTTCATATTTCGTGACTGACTGAAGTGAAACGATGTGTAATTTGGAAATGTCTGTGAAACGTATATTGAAGTTCTTGTGCTCAATTTTTGCATCTTTTTCACAAAAAATCAGTGAAAAAACAAAGAAAACGTACATTCGTGGCTCGAGAGATGCAATTAATCGCAAACATTGCACTTTTCGTTCAATTGCACAATAATTTCTCACCAAATTTCTCAACACACAAAACAAAAATTGTTTGCATTATTAAAAACGTTTTGTCTTTATAAAACGACACAATTTAATGCTTAAAATTGTATAAACTTTTAAATGCAACAAAAATTCAAGGATTCCTAAACTAAAAAAGTTAATTTTGCATTCAAATTCAAAAAGGCACCGTTTTACTTTTTGTTTATTATTTAAATTATTTTTGAAATTAAAAAAGTTTTATTGCAAAAACAAAAACATTGAATTGCATTGCATTGCAAAAACGTTGCATTTGAATTGAATGATTTGTGCCGTTTTTAATACAAATACTGTATCAGTGGCAAATTGAATGAAAATGCAAACTGCGTTTTGCAGGCATTCATTCAGTCTGCTTTTGCAATGCAATTTATGTGTTGTTCTTCATTCATTGTTACTGTTGTTGTGCTCGAAATAATGAGTTACATTTAATTCGGTGAATTAAGCAAGTTTCGAGAGAAGAAAAGAAAATCGCATTAATTTTTATTTTTCTCCGAAACCAGAAAATAATAATGACTCCGCTTTTTGCTTCGAAACTCAATAATTCACTTCTTTTAAAAGCAAATTCAAATTACTTTTTCCTTGTTTTCACAAAAAGCGTAAACAGAAATATGTATTTAAAGAACGTTAAGTAACCGTTTATCTAAACTATTTTTACACATTTACATAATATTTCTGTTAATTTGTTTGCGTGTTACACACATTCAAAAGAATTACAAAATGTTAAGAATTGAGATTACTTCGCTAAACTTATTTCTTTTCTTCTCTTTTTGCTAAATTCGGTCTCTAATTTTAACAGAAACAACTTAATCTTTTATTTTCAAACATTAACCGAACTGAACGCACACACTTCTCTTCTTCAACGCATTCACTCACATCAAATAAACTTTTTTATGTTTCTTGATGACATTAATTCACACACACATTCACATTGCTTTGCATTTAATGATGAATGCGTACATTGAAGTTCGCTAATTAACCGTTTACTGTATGCAAATAAAATGTGTACACAATTGTTATTCTACTTTCTAACAGCGAAAAAACAAATGTTTCGTTTACTGACAGCAGGCATTCTCATTGAAACTATCCTTAATTCACAACTAAATTACTGCAAACAGTGAAACCATAACAAATGCATGCAATGCAACTTTCGTCAATAAAATGAATCTTAATCAACCCGTAAATCGCGAAACAACAGTAATGAAAATAAATAAAAGTGAAGTCAAACAAAAGTCAATCTTCATCAAAAGTGAAAATTTAATGGATTTACTGCTTTTAAAACAGAAGTCAATCTCAACACTTAATTCAGTATAATAATTAGCGCATTTGAAACATTGAAATACGTCAATTTATTTCCTCACTCTTTCGATACATACAACATACAATTAACAAGCTTCGACTTCGATACAATGTATTGGTAAACAGACGACAGAAAAGTAAGCGCGTTTTGTCTCGCGAGCTTAACAATACCCGTCACTGCATCCGACTTTTGAAGAGAGAACATTCGACTTTTGAGAGAGAACATTCAATGGAAATCGCGATGGCTTCAAACATCAAACTGGACAAGGAAGTCGTTGAAAGCAACACGAGTGAAAAGATACGTCATTCAGAAAGAACTTTCAACAATGCAGTAAATGCGATCAATGGTTTGGACGCGGAGGTAAAGGATATGAAAGTAATCGTGAACCGTTTCACTGAGAAAGCCAAAACAGAGAAGGAATCAGTGAAGAAACTAATCGGTGTCGTCGAAACTCTTCTGGAAAAGGTAAAAGAGTTGGAACGCAAAACTGGAAGCCAGACTGGAAGCAAAACTGGAGACGAACAGGAAGAGAGAATCAGTCAAATGTCGGTGGTCGTCGCTGAAATAAAGAAATCCATTTCATAACTGTAATCGTTCCTTATGTGTTAATAAACAATTTTCTATTTCGTGTTCGAATAATTTCAATGTCGGCTGCAACTGTATTTATTGTCTCGTGTTCCGAAAATCGAGTCATATTTTTCGCACTGTTCGGCTGCGATTTGAATTTCAGAACGAAGTGTGAAATGAGTGAAGCTAAGAAAGTGAAATTCAGAGATGAATGGAACTCATTCCAATTGAAATGCTTTCATTTCGCACACGACCACTTCGATCAGATCAACGAGGACATCGAGCTTTTTGAAAAAGAGTTAAATTTGTTTGAATCGAACAAAGAAAAAGTGAAATGTGTCTTGCATCACAAAACAATGCGAGCAGCACTCGAAGAATATGTTACACAATTGTTCCAAGGTTCGGCAACAATTGAGTTCAACAACGATTTACTTTGTTCACCGACTTCAACTGATGATTCATTAAAGACCATTGATGGTTATTCGAAGGATATATCAATTCTATTGAGCAACGATTTTCAAAAGAATGAGTTTCAAATTAAGCAATTGGCGAAGAAAAGAGCGAAAACATTTTTCCTTTTGAAATGTTATGAAGATTGTTTCAATGAAATCACTGATTTTAAACTAACAGACACCGAAATGGAGAACATTAAAAACAAATGCGAGAAGAGTATTGAAAGCAGAGGAAAAGACTCGCTTAAAAGCGAAGATATTCAAGTTCCATTTAAAAACAACAAACTTTCAGGCG
>NCKV01001177.1:0-11353 GCA_003675905.2 Leptotrombidium deliense
GTCGTTTTGAGTGACCTCTTAAGACAGGACATCCAATAAACAATTGTTGTGTATTTGATTGAAACATCGCATGGTTTTTTTGAAAAAAAAAACTCAAAACAGTTGCAAAAACGATTTTATTTAAATCACGCATTTGTGAGTTTGCTTAAAATTATGAAATTACCTCAGAGGTACGAGTTGAAGAATTCAAATCTACTTTTTCAAATTCTTCGGACTGAAGTGCAAGCAGAGGTCGCTTGAAAGCTCAATTTTAAGCGGACATTAATCACAGACTATTTTAAGTACTCTTGATTAAGGACACCTCACAATTAAGGACAGTTGGAAGTGAAACTTAGTATCTTTAATCGGGAGGTTCGACTGTTATTGTTTTTGCAGAGCACTCATTGTTTGTGTTAATTAAAACCTTTTTGTTTTTTCCTGTTCATCAAGTTCATCAATCTTTTTCATTAAAACTCTTTGTTCGTAACAACCTATTTATTGCATAACTGCAGAATCGCAAAGATGGAAAATTAACAATGGTTGCCAGAAGTGTTACGCAACGCAATTTTTGGAATCAGTGCGAATAACTTTAAAGTGAGTGAATTGCATTGAATGCGCGAAATGTTTCCAGAGATTACACTTTCATGAGAAAGCATGTTGAATTTTCTAAAAATCATTTTCAGTCTTTGAATGCACAACAGTCAAAAATCGATTGTTAAATTTCAATGCCAAAAGTTCGTTGTTTTATCGATTGAACCAAATTTGAAGCAAAAAGTGCGCAGGCAAAAAGTCTGGTTTCGAAAGAGTACCGGCGGAATCCTTGATCAGTGTGTGGTTAGTCAAACCATTGAATTGATATGCGATTAGATATTTCTCAAACTGTTTAAAGCGTTAATTGTTGTCATAATACGTTTGTTAAGTGAAGTGCAGTACAAACTTTGCATTTGTGATAATTGTACAGCGAAAGTGAAGTAATTCGATAAAAAACTGCAGATGTGTTTGAAATTGAGATTAACGTATCATTAATTACATAAACTAATTCACTGTGCAAATAATACATTTTCCAATTGATATGTGTGGGATTTTTGTGAAGTAAATTTTCCAAATTGGTTTTGTGCTTATAAAACGTTGAGCGAATATATTTCAAGTCATTGTTAAAAAAGCTGTTAATTGCATTGGGCATCAAAAGTGATTCTAGGAACTTTATATTATAATTTAAAATTCATCTAAAAGTTGTTTTCGAAGTTACGTAATTATAACGTGACTTTATCAAACAGTGTGACTCGCTGAATTCACCTGAAATTGAAGTCGAAGGTTGTTACGTAACGAATACGTCGCTCAAGGTTGAGGAGTTACGTCTAGTAACCGCTGTTGGATTAAATGCAAACAACATTTCTGAATAACAACATTTGATGCGAAGTTTTCGCCAAGTTCATATACACGCAATTGTATAACTATTCGCTTTGCTGTTCAAAAAGTTTCTATTGTTGTTAAAAGTGCCGCACGTTTTCTGTGAACGCTCTCATAAAGCTTACTTTGTTTAATAATGGATCTGTGGAGTATTTTCGTGTATTCCACTTTTACGTTCGTCGCCTGGTATTTCATCACGTTTTTCACGTTTTTCTTAAACATCTTTCAATTTCACGGCGGCTTTATTGGATTGAATCGAGTGAAGAAGATATCGTGCTGTCAATTCGATGGTTACAACGGCGATCATTCGAAACTGAACTTGTAGTTGTTCGGCATTGCAATTCAATGTACGTTAAGTTTACGTTTCACTCATTTTCTACAGTCATTGTCATTAAATAAACTATTCACGCGTTTAATGTTTGTTGTTTTGTTTTGAAAACCGTAATTAATTTGCAACTAATAAATCAATATTAATTATTTGTTCCGTGAACAGTGACGACTTCGATGACGATCATCTGTTGTTACCAGGAAATGAAGCGTTGCATGGTTCGCCAATTCTTTATTTTCGTTCAACGAAACCAAAATACGTTTCAAGTTTTGTCGTAATATGTTCGCTATGCACGTAAAGAATACATAAACATTGACAACGAGGCACCATTTTTTGGCAAAGAAAATTATAATAATTAAAATTACTCGAATTACTATAATTGGGGCGAAAAGAACTGTAATTTCTTGTGAGATTTTCTCATCGAATTCAGTGTTTCTTTAAAGAAACGCATTTTAAACATTCATAATTTATTGTATGATAATAAATGTAAACAAACAAATATGCTTGTTCATGACATTCCAATGTCACAAAAACACAACAAAAAGTGTGTGTTGTTATTTAAAACGTTCTGTCTTTTCGGGTGAAAATAAAATATTTATAGATTGCTGTTTAAAGAGTATGCTCAACGAGAGATGAGAAACATTTATTCACGTTTTTACTAAAAATAAATGTTTACATTCACAAATGTGTTCATTTCATTTTTTGCATCTCTTTTCCGCCTTTTTGCAAGTTACATTATCGCGTTCAACGATCGACTTGTTTCTTTAAAAGTCACTTTTTTGAACATGATAAGTGCCTTAGAGATGAGTAAGATAATATGAGTTATAAATAAAAATATTACAATCATTTGTTTGTCACTGTTATGCAATAAGTAACAATTTTACTTAGATACTGTAAATGTTGCATGTTTGAAAATTTCTTCATTTTGCACAGTGTAAAGGCAGCATTATTGAAGCGTATCATTTGGACGATCTTTTGATATTTTTTAAAGTATTATCGATATTGTAATAACACAATTTTTAATTGTTTTCCAGGTTTCATTAATGGTTAAAATTTTCGCGTCATTGAAAAAACATGTGAATCAAACTGTTTCAGTTTTGTCATTTCAATTACGATTGTAATCGTAATTGAATAGTCGAGTGCATTTCTTTTAATTTTTTCTCATTCGTATGTCACAAAAGGGTGTTAAGTAATTAAGCTGAATAAGTGTTTAAGTGTGTTACGGTATCAGACTCGAAGAAAAAATGCAAAATTTTGAATGTCAATGCAAATCAATTGGTTTTTGAAACGCTTCAGATGAGTTTAAAACAAAAGAGATGTAATTCACCGTTAAAAGCTAGATAAGCAGTCGACTGCATTTGCAGTCAATTGTCGTTTTTCAACTTTGCTGTCGGAATTATGTTTCCGCACTTTTAAATTTAGCATGCATTACACTCGTGTTGTGTGCTGTGTGCAATGTGTCTCACTATTCACGATGTCTGCACTATTCTTCCTCCCTCTGCAACATTGAATGTGCAACAAAAAATCGATTTTCGCTCTCGTTGTGACTCGACTCGGCTTTAGGTGCTTTTGTAAGCAAGTGATGTCCACTGGACATAACAATGAATTCATTGTGCTACATATTCGCCGTGTGTTTTCTCCTCAATTTTCATACCTCAATTTGTACTGAAAACGTAACTGATTGGAGTATCGAAGAGACTGACTTTTTACCAGAATGTGATTTCGATATAAATCCGTTCTTCGGTTGTCCAGACGTGAAAGGATTGTATTGCAACAATAATCAGAGTAGATGCGTGTGTATTTCCGGATATCGATTTGACACGAATACAAGTGAATGTTTGGATATATTCGGCTGCGGTGTTGAACAGTTATGGCACAATTTCATGGAAAAGTGTATACCGATTGAAACCGAAACGAATGTCTACGATTCAAACGTTCACATAAGCATCGCTGCGTTCTTGTTCATTATATTCGCAATTTTATCGATAAGATCTCTGAGTTACTGGTGTCCGCGAGTAATTAAAAAAGTACGTGTGCAGAATTATAATATGCAATCACCGTTGCGTACAGTAATTTGTGACCCACAAAAAACGTCATTCAAAATGATCGCTGAAAATGAGTCGCGAGTTCCGAGAATAATCATCGAATCGCCTTCAAATAGTATATCTTCCAAATAAATTAGTTCAAAATGCTTTCATTTTTTGTTTTGCTTTGCTGTTTTTTCTCTAACGATTGTATTATGCAACGCATATCAATTATAAACACACTTTTTCACTCTTATAACGTAATTACTTTTAACTGCACTTCAAATGTGACACATTTCTCTTTCGAAATTCTGACATCGAAAAATTAGTGTAATTTGCTTCCATCGAATATACGAGCTTTTGTCTCACATTTGATAATCGTCAAAATTACATAATCTCTGGTTGAGATTCATCTCTATGTATTGAAATAGTAGTAAAAAACTTGTATTGAGCTTAAACAAACTGCACTTGTTTTCAGTCAATTTTGTAACGTTTGTACATTTGAATCGCAAAGCAATAAAGTCATGATTGACAAGTATGGTGTTTTATTATCAGCTTTCATAACATGAAAACGGGTCACAAGCGTTTGTGTCACTCAAGAAAAACAAATTTTTCAATCATTGTATTCGTGACGTTATAATGATTTATAAGCGAGTGTTTTTGCTCTTCATTTTTTTTATTCAACAACATTTGAAGGAAATCATTATCGAAGCGTAAAAGTGAACTTTTTGTCGTTTCATTTCATATCAGTTTGAAAAACGATGAATCTGTTCACTGCATCATTTACATTTGTGCACATTTTTGCTGTGATTTTTCCTCGAATCGCAGAATCGAGTGAATGCCAACAATTTCCTTCAATTGGTAACTTCAGTCTGGAAAAGGTTGGTTAAAACAGCAATGAAAGCGCAATTTTATCAATTCTCTGCAGTTTTCTGGAAAATGGTTTGAAATCAAAAGACTCACTAAACTGTTTCAAAAGAATGACAAATGTGTGACGTTTACTTTATCGAAGAAAAACGATGGAAAATACGACATATTGACGCAATCTAAAGATAAGGAGTTGTAATAATTAAACCACTAGTCATTTAACATTGTTTTGCGTATAGCACCGATGAATTAATTAGCAAACATGGTGAAGTTTTGCCGACAAGCAAATCAAACCCTTCGCATCTTAAAGTGTGGAATCAATTCTTTACTTGTGAGTTTTGTAACTAGAATTTATTGCGGAAAGTAATGTAATACAATGACTTACTGTTTTCAATCAGCTCCTGTACCAACTGATTTTCCCGTCGTTAGCACCGATTACACAACATTTGCTGTTATTTACGACTGCAATGTGTTTAAAGGAATGAAATACGGTATTTTCTGTTTATTTTTAGGTTCAATAATTTACAGATTTATTGAAAAACAGAAAGTACTTGGATATTAGCACGTGATAGGAAACCGAACATTTCAACTGTTGAAAAAGCAGAAAAAATATTGAAATCTAAAAACGTCGATGTTTCAAAACTCGATGTAACTGATCAAATCAATTGTTAAAATACACTGTTGGTACCAAATGTATTTCTGAAGTTAATAAAATTACAATGTCAATTACAACCTGATACGTCATTTACGCTTTTATTTTGGTCACAAAATTTTAAGATTTCCGGAAATTTGTTTATAACTGTTTTGTATTGCACAACAAATGGACAATAAATGCGAATGTTTATGTTTACGTAGAAATTTGTTCGAATCATTGTCATAAAAATGAATTCGAGCGACTTTTTGTCTCCACAGAATTGTTTGAGGTTAGAAGAAAGTACATGTGACATGTCGTTTTTATAGAACGCATCCCGTCGATTCACAGCTACATGTTTATCATTAATTAGTAATTAAATGAAATTTCGCGAAGAAATGCAAATAAATGTTACTAAACAATATTCCACCCAAAATGCATTCAGCGAACGGAAGAGAAACGGAAACGTAGCCTTGTCGAATTGACGGAAGTTCTAACCTATGAACACTTACATGTAAGCATTGCATCTGTATTTTCCCTTTTAACTGAATGTACATTAAAAGAGAATTGCAGTCGTTTTCGACAAATGATTGGCATAGTATTGCATTTGCGTTGCCTATCATCAATTTAGTTTTAACTCTTTTTTACGTCTTCTGTGAGAGTATAAAAACAAGGAACACTCAGTGATCAACTCACAAGTGATAACAATGTTCGCTTATCAAGTCCTTCTACTGTGTTTACTACTGTTTGTAAGTTACACTTTAGCTGTGAAAACAACATCGAGTTGCAGTAAGTTTCGAAAACGTAAAAACGTAAACTCAGTTTGTTTGTAAACTTTTTACCGTAAATTAGCATGCGGAGTGTCGAATGAATCGCGAGCACGAATCGTCGGAGGAGATGATACTGTGAAAGGTTCTCATCCTTGGTTCGCTGGACTTTTAAAAGTGTTAGTCAACGATTATAGTGAAGCATTTTGTGGCGGTACTTTAATAAACGACCGCTATGTGTTAACTGCGGGACATTGCATTTACAACAAAGATCCGAAAAACATCAGCGTTGCGTTGGACTTTTACAATATTCGTGATTTCGAAGAAACTGAAATGGTTCACGAAATCGAGAAAATCATTGTTCATAAAGATTACGACGACCATCCGAAAAATCCGAAAGCAGACATCGGTCTGTTGAAACTCAAGAAGCCTGTGAATATCACTCAAAAGAAACTTCCAATATGTTTACCAACTGCCGACCAAACAAAGTTTAGACGTTTAACGGCCGTCGGTTGGGGTCGAACGAGTAAAAGCGGCAGCAAACCTGACCATTTGCAACAAGTTACGATTCCTCAGGATGACGACAATTGTGAACTTATTTACGGAAAAGACTTTCTCAAAAATCATATTTGTGTGAGAGACAAATATAGCAAAAAGTGGAAAGACGTCTGCAAAGGAGACTCCGGTGGTCCGTTGGTCGCCAAAGTTGGATACAAATCATACTTGGCTGGCATTGTGTCTTACAGCACCTGTCTCGGAACTCCAGCATCAGTGTTCACGCGAGTGTCATATTACCTAAAATGGATCGAAGAGAACACTTCTGACGGCGTTTATTGCAAAGCGTAAAATAGTTTCAAACTCACAATCGACGATCTTCAGGTAAATAAAAGTAAATAATTTTTTAAAACGCATTTTAGTATTAAAACTGATCGTGTCAAATATTTGTAATTACATTGCGCGAAGTATAAATTTCAAAAAATGTTCGTTGATAGCATTAATAATGAAAAGAAAATAATTTCAATTAAAATAAGTAAAATGAAAAACCGTGTACACGAAACAAAAAACAATATTTAAAAATCATTACAATTACAATTAATCAATTCATTGAAAACAATTTTCGTTTTAAGAACTGGAAGATGTATAATTTTACTGCTACTAAGAACCATTAAATAAAATTACTTGTATCTAATATTACGCGATCGATTCGGAGAACGTGATCGCGACCGAGAACGGGACTTGTGCCGCGATTTTGATGCGTTACTTCTCGACGGTGATCGTGAATGCGACCGAGAACGAGATCTCGATCTACGTTTTCTTGATGTTGAAGACCTAACAGGGGATCTTGAACGAGATCGCGATCGTGATCTCCTTAGAAGTTTTACTGAAGTCGAAGATGATACATCATCTTTTGACAAGTCGCTTAAGTCATATTTATCCAACTTAGCCTTGCTTACGTCATCTTCATCGTCGTCGTCGTCTAAACAATATTTAGAAAGATCTCCGTCATCATCGTCATCGTCTTCGTCATCTTCGGCCTTGCATACTTTGGAAGAGGAAGAAGGTTGTTCATCATCTGATTCGTGGTTCGATGACCCCTTTGATCGGTATTTCTTCTTTTTCCGACCAAAATCATCGTACTCGTCGTCACTATCTCTTCTTTCGATGTACTCGACGGCTTCCCGGTCGTTATAACCACCTCCGAGACCAGTGCGTTCTTCGTTGTCACCAAATTTGGGTGCATTGCACATATTACACGACTGTCTTCGTGCCCAATTAACGTTACCACAACGATTACATTGCCAATCGTCTGCTGAAAATAAACCTCTCGACTTTTCTGCGGCGGCTTTACCAATTTCGTGACCCAATAGTTTTTTGTTAGCTTTTGAATTATCAGAAGAACCAATCACTTCTTTCTCTTTGCCACACAGATTGCAACTAGTGCGTCTAGCAAAGTTGAGATTATTGCATTCGGGGTCAGAACAAATCCAATCTTCCTTATTTTTATACGGTTCTCTGTTCGTTGATGAATTCACTTCAAAACTTCTCGTTGCCATTTTTCGCCGTCGCAACAGATCATGCGTCACAGCAAAGGATGCATTTATTTGAATATCCCTTTTGAAGAAGTGGCGCCAAACGAAAATCTATGTTCAAGGTTTTGGTTTTGTGAAACAAACAAATGGGTATTTTGGGTTTATCACGTTTGATCGGAGATGTGGCTCCCGATTCAATTAAAGAAATTGAAATCAGTTCGTATTTTGGGAGAAGAGTGGCAATTGACGCTTCTATGTCAATTTATCAGTTTTTGATTGCGATTCGAAACAATTACGAAATGATGACCAACAGCGACGGTGAAACCACATCGCATTTGGTCGGTCTATTTTACAGAACGTGTAAACTCTTGGAAGCTGGAATTAAACCTGTATATGTGTTTGATGGTAAAGCCCCACAATTAAAAGGCGATGAGTTACAAAAAAGAAAAGAAAGACGTGAAGAAGCATCGAAGAAATTGGAAGAAGCAGAGACAGCTGAAGATGTGAATAAATTTTCGAAGAGATTGGTGCGCGTAACTCGACAGCATAACGAAGACTGTAAAAAGTTGTTGCAATTGATGGGATTACCCATAATCTGTTCACCGGGTGAAGCAGAGGCACAGTGTGCTCAATTATGTAAAGAGGGTCTTGTTTATGCGGTTGCTACAGAAGATATGGATGGCCTCACTTTTGGAGCTGAAAGGCTTATTCGAAATCTGAGTGCTGGTGGTTCAGCTGAAAAATGTAAAGAATTTACTTTGGCTAAAGTTCTCAATTCTCTTGAATTAACTCAATCACAATTCATCGATTTGTGTATTTTAATGGGATGTGACTATTGTGAAAGCATTAAAGGTTGGTGTTCTGTTGCGTGCACAATTTTTTCAATATTTCTCATTTTGTTTCTAGGAATTGGTGGGAAAAAGGGATTAGACCTCATAAGAAAGTTTAAATCAATCGAAGAAATTTTGAAAAATAAATACAATATCAATGAGTTTCCTGATGTTGAAATAATATACGAAGAAAGAAAACGCAATCTTGAAAATGATGGAATTGAAGAAGTCCTTGAAAAGGATAAAGTGAAAATTGAAGATAATGAGAATGAAGATAATGTGAAAAATGAAGAAATTGAAGGTAAAATTGACTCAGAAACTTCGGAAGTGAAGTTGGAGGAATCAAAAGCTGAAGACACTTTTGAGGACGAAAATGGAGATGAAAAAGAAGATCAGAGCGATGACGATGAGAAGACGAACAAGGGAAAAAAGAAAAAGAAGAAACTTGGGAGTGAAGTACCTGCAAATTGGTTGTTTAGAGGAGCAAGAAAACTTTTCGTTGAACCAAATGTTTTAAAAGGAGAAATTACGGAAAATGATTTGAAAATTAAAGAAGTTGACGAGGCTGGATTAATTGAATTCCTGTGCACTCAACATGGTTTCAGTGAAGAAAGAGTTCAATCAGCGATCAAACGAATAAAAGCTGCAAAAGGAAAAAGTAATCAAACGAGAATCGATTCATTCTTCAGCATGAAACCAACAACAAATACTACTAACAAACAGAATGGAGGTCAAAAGAGAAATGCCAGTTCTAAACCCTCTAACGCTAAGCGTGGTCGAAGACCGAAATAAATTATTTTGTTGTCATTCGAATTGTAAACGAAACTTTGTTTGTACTTTGAAAATTGAGGAAGAAAACAAATGTTTCGTGGAGCATTTCAAATAACAGCGGTTCTAACCGACACTTTTCGGTCATTTTATAAAATGATTATTAAATGCACATATTTTCAATGTGAATCGAGACGTTTATTACTTTTTAATTGCTTCAATGAAATTAATGTCCGTTTAGTAATTAAACCGCAAAACAAGATATATAAAACAAAAAGTTCAATTATGTGAGTAAATTGTCGCATAATTTGTCGACATAATTGAAATAAGAGATTAACTGCACTCACAGCTGAGAAAATGATTTATTTTGTGCTGAAACGTGTCGTTTAAAGAGTTGAACAGTGAATGCTCACAATTTTAAGGAAATGTTGAAGAGTTTAGGTAATGTTGCAATGTACGACAATTTAAAATACAATACAGCATTTGTCAACAATTAAAACATTCGTAACATTCATTACGAAATGTCTCCGTTTATTTAACGTGTCGTTAAACAGAGTTTTGCCGAACAGTATTTAAACACGAGTCATGCATTAAAGTCGCTTATTTTTTGCCTGCAACCAAAATGCAGTTTCAAATTCTTTTAATTTTGTTGCTTTCAATTTTTTGTTCGTTAACAGCCAGCAAAACAGAAGTAGAGCCGACTGTTCAAACAGAGACGAAAGATTTAAACACAGAAGAGAGTTACAGCTTTGGTTGGAATCCCCATCATCACGGACATCATAATCACGGTCACGGATGGCATTACGAGTGGCACCAGCCGCATCAGGGCTACGGTTGGCATTTTGAATGGCATCAGCCGAAGCAGACCTGGCATCACGGATGGTCTTCGCACACACAACATGGACACGGACATGGCATTGGACACAGTGGACACGCTCATCACGGTCATCATTCTGGACACTCACATCACTCGTTCGGACACGTTCCACACTACGGCGGCTGGTTTCCGCACCAAAATTGGCACGGATGGCATGGATTTAAAAAATGAAATTTGTCTCCATCGTTCATCTAAAGTTTGTCACATTTTTTTCATTCTAAACACGAATATTTTAATCATGTTTAATTACTTTGAAACGCGCAAATCAATTTTGATTTCTGTTCACGATCACTTGTGATTTGAATATAATTATTTCTGGCAATTTTATACTTCCGCACACCGATTGATTTCTGTTCGCAAATGTTTTTTAAAAAAGAAATTAAATATTACTTACAATATTACTGTTATTCATAATAATATCTTACATCGAAATTATTCGCATATTTTACGTCAATTATAACTTTGAAACACAAAATTCATCATTGATTGAAAAAGTTTATTAGGAGCAAAGTAGTTACAGAAAATAATATACACCAAAAACCAAAGAAAGTAATTAAAGCAAAAGGAAAAACCAGATTTTACTCGATACCGATTGTTTCATCATACCAATGATGCTTGTGGTGACCGTGGTGCTTGTGATGATGACCGTGTTTGTGGTGATGACCATGTTTGTGATCATGATGGTGGCCATGATGGTGACCATGTTTGTGGTCGTGATCGTGATGATGTCCGTGCTTGTGATGGTGACCGTGTTTGTGATGATGACCATGTTTATGATGATGCTTGTGGTGATGTTCGTGATGATGCTTATGATGGTGACCATGATGGTGATGATGGTGGTG
>NCKV01001178.1:0-11353 GCA_003675905.2 Leptotrombidium deliense
CGACACTTTCCTTCTACACCAAGGAATCCAAAGGCGAATTCGAATTACTATTATTCATGAAAAAGATCCTGACGTTGTTTGGAAGGAAATTAAAGAATTAGTTGTTGGACGCATTCGCACTCAGCCAGAATGTCCTGATAACTTTGAAGACGAAGAGGACGAATCTGTTCTATCTTTGAGTTTATTTCCCGGTGAATATTTGGAGAAAATGGATGATAGAGTGGCGTACAGATTTGAAGCAGCTTGGGATACTTCGTTGCATAATTCTTATTTAATGAATCGTGTGACACCGAATTTAGAAAGAGTTTACCTAACATTGTCGGCATACATTGAGGTACGTTTTTTCTCGCTTCTCGTACTCTTTTTAAAAAAATTGCATATTGCAGTTAGAAAATAGCGCACAACCAGCCATTATAACGAAAGACTTATGTTTAATGGTCTATGGAAGAGATGCTAGAACATTTCCTAGATTGACTACGAATACAAAAGCATTGAAACATCTTTTAAGTGGTGCGTACAAAAACGCAGAAAGTAATCATGTTAGTGCAGTGTACGAATTGACACTGAAAAGAGGAGTTGAAAGTGGAAGTCCAGGAGTACAAAGACGTCAGCGACGAGTGTTAGACACTTCTGGAACATATGTGAGAGGAGAGGAAAATTTACACGGATGGCAACCGAGAGGAGATTCGTTAATATTTGATCACCAGTGGGAATTGGAGAAGATTAAAAGAGTGGAACTTGTCGAAAGAGTTCGACATATGCTCGAAGTTCGCGACAAATTGGAAAACAAAACTAAAGCAGAAATCAACTTTGGAATACCCTTGAGCAGAAGTAAATTCAATTTAGCTGCTCTCGGATCACCTACCAGTCCAGTGAGTAACTTGCTCGATGAGTCTTTATATCAACCCTGGGAAATGACGGAAAGAGAAAGAGAACTGTGTTCCAAATGCATAACATTAATGCAAACTCACATTCCATCTAAACCAGGCCCGCAGGTTATTAAAAAAGCTTCGTTGACTCCGACAAATGAAGAGGTTGAGTTTCCTTCGCGATCTTCGAGTCCTGAATTGTTGTCTCCTGAGAAAACAGTTCACGATTGGATTCAACGATCTAATAACACATCGGGTGATGTAGATTTTGGCAGTCATTCTCTGATGGATCCAAATTTGAAGGCTATATATGTTCCTGAAATTGAAGAGATTCGTTTGAGTCCAGTGATATCTAGAAAAGGAGCAGTATATTTGCTCGAGGATCGACCAAAGAAATGGTGCAAACGGTGGGCGGTTGTGAAACGTCCTTATTTATTTTTATATTCCGATGAAAAAGATCCAATTGAAAGGGCCATTGTTAATTTGGCGAATGCACGAATCGAGTACTCGATGGATGAAGATGAGTCAAAAATGTGTAAATCCTTCTCGATAGCAACCAAACAACGGACTTTCATCGCACAGACTGTAACTGAAAAAGAAATGTACGAATGGCTGTACGCTATAAACCCTCTTCTCGCCGGTCAAATAAAGTCCAAATCTTCCCGCGGTGAGAATAGACCGAAAGAGATGGATGTCGACAGCAGTGAATCATACACAACTCGCTGTAACATTTGAAGAACACGACTGCTCACAAGAAATTCATTTATATCGTATTCGTTGATATTTGTTTAAAAAATTTCACATTCGTGCAATAATCGTTACTTCTGTTACTCAGTTCATTTTCGAACAGTTAATAATTAAAAATTTTGGTTTACATATGTTTCACGCTGTGAAAAAACCAATCTATTTTTGTTGTCCAAGCGCCTCCATATGCTTCATAAAATTGACTGTTGAAGTACTTAATCGCTTCTTCTTCGCTTTTCTCCACTTGAAGAGTTTTTCTTAAATACCCGATATCATCGATGGATTGAAGCTCCGGAATTCCAGTGGAAAGCATCATTGTAAATAAAGTAATTAAAAGATTCGCGTGTTTCCTTAAACATAAATAAGCTTCTCCACATAATTTCGTGAAACTTAAAAAAATACATAAACATTAATCAAATGTAATGCATTAATATTTCGACTTACTCTTCGAATTCTTTACTTTTTTGTGGATTTTCATGTCCTTTGGAAATGACATAAAGAAAATCATCTGTTAAGACAAAAGGAACTCGTTCTCTGTTAATGCCAAATTTTTTCTTAAAATGACCCAAGAAGTGTCCGAAATCGATATGAAATATTTGTCCTTCTTCATTAATCATAATATTATCAGGATTTCGATCTCCAATTCCGAGCACAAAAGTCGCCACACAATAACCTGCGCATGATCTCGTGAAAGTATCAACAGCTCTGTCGTAATTATCTTTATTTTTATCTTTAATCCATTTGTGAAGCTGCGTACAGTCAACTTGAAATGCTGCCATTCTGCCACCGGTTCTTTGAATGTTCATTACAGTTTTTGCTTTCATTACCACCTCAATCATTCCTACATGTTTACCTGTTGACAAACAAGTGTACGGTAACATTTTCAAATCTAGGTTTTCACTTCTCCAAATCAAATCAATTATTCGTATCACTTGAAGCGTTAGCATGTCTTGCCGTAAATCGTCACCGTTTTTAAAAATAATCGCATTTGAATTACTTAAGCTATCATCAAAATCATCGGGATTAGTCCAAACAAGCCACAATGGCCTCTTCGCAGAATCCATTATTCTGCATTCTTCGACTATTAAATTACCCAAAATAACGCTGTGATTCAATGGATTAGGAATGCACTGTAATGCTTCTAAGAAATCAGATTTTTTCACTTGATTACATAAAAATCTAAGTCTTTCTTTTTGAGTATCATCTTTGCGTTCTTTCAGAGTATTCGTTAGGTTTGTTAATTTCTCTAAAGCTTGGGCTTGTTTCAACGTCGAACCCAAAACTTTTCCACCAATTCCTCTGCAGTAAGCTTCTAGTAATAAAGCACATCTCAATGAGCAGACAGGATCGTGCATTTCAGCTTTTAAGTGCCAGAAAAAATAATGTCCGATTCTTCTGTTCATCAAAGCTCGTCGTATCAAAAAGTGTGATAAATCGTTATCTAAATAAGGTTCGTATTTTACAATCTGAACCAATTGAAGCAAATACTGAGACAATAAGTCATCGGAAAGTTTTT
This sequence comes from Leptotrombidium deliense, assembly GCA_003675905.2. Lineage (NCBI taxonomy): Eukaryota > Metazoa > Arthropoda > Arachnida > Trombidiformes > Trombiculidae > Leptotrombidium > Leptotrombidium deliense. Next base: position 3,130 of record NCKV01001178.1, read on the forward strand.
CGTCCAAACATTTTACAGCAAAATTTCGCACTCTCAAATCAGCGAATTTACAATCTAATAACTCGAGAGCAATTTGAGGTCTCACAATTGGCCATTTCTCTAATAATTTGTATAATTGACACACTTCGTCTCGACTGTTCCATTTGATTGCATCTAACAATTTTGGCAGTGAATCAGCAATCTTTAAACAGTGATCACGAAGTCTCCAAAGCAGATCCTTTTCCTGGAGAGACATTTCAGAAAGTGGATCGCGTTTAATAATTTCATTCAAAAGCTCAATATCACTTTGAGAAACGACACTCGTTTTTTGTCTCGACTTCTGAAAATCCTTGTTTCCACTGCTTCGTCCACTTTCTTCTTGCTTTAAAACGAATTTTGCATACTCGTCGATCTGCTCTTTTGGCGGAAAAACAACGGGACAAGCAAATTTGTCAAATTCAACTTCCAAACAAGGCGAGTCTTTATTATCGTTTGAAACGATCATTCCAAGCGGATTCAAAAGCTCATCGTGTCCCTTCGGAACTGGCCACAAATAGATGCTGACTCTGTCGCTCAACAAGTTATGTTTGTAATCAAAAAGCATCAAATTACCCCAAGCTAAGGCACAGTGTTCTTCTCGTTTCTTGCGAAAAGAAACCGAACAAATCGAGAGGCACAGTCGCGCACTACTTGGAATGTCAGGAACGTATAAATCAAAATCAAGCCAAGTGTCCCACTTTGGGTTGCTCGCAGTTACTTGTTGCGTATCTTTAGGAGGACACAAAGATTCTGGACCGTGATAAATACCACACCTCACGTATATTTTCTCAACGTCTGTGACGTTCACATAAGTTGCCCAAAGAATTTTCACTCGAAACATTGTATCAACTTTCCATAAAGATAACAACTGTTGATTCAGAATAGCCTGATTCATACTTTCCATTTGTTGAGCTTTAGTTGGCTGCTGAGGTAGTCGTCGCAAAAATGAAGGAATCATGAATTCTGCCTCTGGAAGGGATCCGTATAGTTCATCCTTTTTAAACAACATTAATTGTGGACGTTTTCCGTGTGAAAGACAATTTTTAACGTACTGAGAATCAAAAGAGCATTAAACGAGATAATTGAAATTAACCGCTCACTTTATATTTGTACATTGGATAGTCTCCCAATAAATATTGTTGGAATCCACGGACTTTTAATACATAATTGTCTTCGCTTTGTAAATAGTCACAGTCATTTTCGGTTTCCCTTAAATACTTAAACGCTTTCTTTATTATGTCACTTGCCTTGAAATCTTCACCAACTTCTAAGTCGAAATTAATTCGTGACTTTTTCTGTTCCCCTCGTTTTTGTCTTTGATATTCTTTATCTCTTTCATTTTCCTCTCTCGGCCATTTCACCCAAATGTGGAAAATTGTTTTATTCGACATTTTTCCTTCATTCGAAACGCTCTGCTGTTCGCTGTTACATTCCTCGACCAATTCCGGCTGATAAACATACAACAATTTCTCTTCATTTGAAAAAGACTCTCTTTCTTCGACGACCGTTTTACACAAAGAAAGAATATTTCTCCTGAATTCAGTTACTTCTGGCTCTTTACAGCTGTCTATTTCTTTTCCAATCGCCGAACGAATATCGCTGTTAAACTTTTCTTCGCAAGTTACGCCCTTTGGTTCCACTAACTTTAATATCGGTTGAAACAATCTCAGGTCACAAAGACGACGTGTTTCGTCGTAGAATTCTTCTCTTTTGGCATCTTGGGTAACGGCGACAAAAATGTAAGTCGTCGGAGGCTTCAAAAGACGATACAAGACGTGATTCCTAGCCTCAGACCAAACATCGTATTTAATTGTTTCGATAGTAGACTCTCGATGCGAATTCACTTGAATAAGAGTACCATTTGGCATCAAAACATCCAAAGCTAACAACTGGGGCATCAAATGGTGGCCCCATAACTCGTCTGAGGTTGGTCTCGGAGCCATTGTTTACCAGTAATCGATCAAATATTAAATGCACATTAAAAGTAGCAGTAATAAACAAAGTGATTCTTTCGATGAAAGAGTGCGCATTAAAAAGCAATACTTGTGTTCTCAGTAGTATTCGCAGACTAGTTTCACTTTGCGATCAATGAACCAGAGCGCTGTGGAACATCGAAATAATGCTGAGTCTGCGAACAGCTCGCAGCTCTGCGGTCGTTCAAAAGCTGAGATGTGCAACGCATGTTTGCTGTGTTCGCCAATCGAATTACGCATTTCGTCATTTTCGTCACTCATTGTTTGTCAATAGAAGTGTTGAAAAAATACAACTGCACTCAACATTTCACTCACTGTCTCAGGTTCATTGCTTGTGACCGCAGATTATAATTGAATATGTTCATCAATAATTTGCGCAGTATTGTTTTGCACACAACGAGTGATGAGTGATTGCGACTTGTTTTCAAAGCGCTCAACGATAATCGCAGAATAGCAGTTTCAGAAATACCAGAGTACAGGTGCGACTTGTAACTGCATTTTCTTGTTTCGGCATTCATAAGATACGAGCACTGAGCGAGGGGGCTGTGGGGAGACGGCTAAGGGGCAGTCCGATGGTATTATGAGCAGCACACAGTTTGTCCGCACACAGGATATGATAAGCACTCGTGTTCACTGTTCTTGTGGACGCCTGATAATCGCTATAAAACAGTAATTGTCGACGAAACGATGAACGTGCGCTGATTGCACTGCTCGCTCACTACTTTTTTCTAAATGCTTCCTCCAGAGTGTTTTCACTGACAGCCACTTTTCGTTGCACTCGTCGCTTTGCTCTGTTGCAGTGAACATGCAGTCGATGCAGAGTCAACTCGTCGATGTACCGGATTACCACAAACCGAGCGCTCTGTTTGCGGCCGATGGCAAACCTCCGCCACAATCGGCGAATAAATTCGTCTCACGGCTGTTGCCGTGGTGCAAAGTGCGGATGAATAAAATGAGGGACTCTGTTTCAGCTGTCGACGTTTCAACTGTGATTATATCCAAACAAACGAATCCAAGACGAATGAGTGACAAAAGTAACACCGCGTATCCGGTCGTAAGTTTTGTGAACAAAGGCGACGGACTTGTGTCAACAGCTTTGACCGGCAGGATTATGGTTAATGAAAATGAACTTTACTCGATGAGTGCTGTCACGTCGTCGTCGAACTTTTCGTCACTCTCTAATGTTTCTTCTTCCATTTCATCGAAATCAACAAGAATATCATTTCCGCCGTCTCCTCCTTTACGCAACGATTCACTTGAATCCTGTAATCAAGTCCCAAATTGGTTTTGTGGTACTCTTTGTCGGGAAGCGGCAATGAGTATTCTGTTTAGAAGACCGATTGGTGCGTTTGTGGTCAGAGTGTCTTCGAGTAATGCTGGAAGTTACGCTCTGTCAATTCGTGTACCAAACGAATATCGCATTTCAGGAGTCGCTCATTATTTGATCGTCAGAACGCCGAAAGGAACATATAAAATTAAGGTGTGACAAATACTTTGAAAAGTTATACATTATAATTTGTTCTCGAAATATTTCTGGTGACACGAATATGAATAACGCTGTCAATAACTTGCGAACGCTTTTTAACTTGCAGGGTTTTCCTAAGGAATTTTCCTGTCTCCATTCTTTGGTTGTCCACCACTCGATTTCACAGGAACTTTTGCCTTGTCGTCTTAACGTTGAAGACTGTGATAAACAAGTGCCGGATTGGTTTTTCCGATCAATTTGTCGCGATTCAGCAATGATACTCTTGGACAATAAACCGTTGGGTGCATTCGTGGTCAGGGAGTCGACCACCCAACAGGGATGCTTTGCACTCTCCCTTCGAGTGCCGGACGAATATCGAATCTCAGGAGTTGCACATTACTTGATATTTCGCAGCGCAAAAGGAACTTTTCAGATAAAGGTAATTTTCTCGTCATGTTCACAGCGTTTTCAAATTGATGCTCTTTTTCAGGGATTTAGCAAAGAATTCCCAAGTCTTCAGTCATTAATAGCGCATTACTCGATAATGCAGGAGCTGCTGCCGTGTCCACTGAACTTGACTATTGCATGCAAGGCGAAGAATTTAGATGCAAATCGCGCTAAACGATCTCAAGATACAGACGAGTGTGAAGTAATCACGAGCTGCTGCGACAACACCGACGTTCTGGTTGACATTGATTCAGATGCAGACTATCAGCGAATCCCATCATTAAGAAGAAGATCGCCGATTGTTAAGAAGTAAAAATATTTTATATTTCTCGTCACGCAATGCACTGTTTTGCAATTTGTTTTTCTTCAATGATTACTTTAATCGCAATTAAACCAAATTCTCGAAAGTTGCCAAAAGTTGCGATTCAATTGAAACAACACTTGCGTCACAGTCAATAAAAGTAAACTCATAAATGGGAGACTGCGAGATTCAATCTTATCCTATACTTACTGTAAGCAGCATTGCATTGCGAGTTCTCAAAAATGAATTCGTGTTCGTGATCAGCGTTGCAAAGCATGCGTTCAAAGTTAGTTTGCCTTCTTTTACTTCTCTTCTCATCGAACATATCGCATGCAAACAGTGCCAATCTTCGCGTCGCGTTAAACAAATAACTTCCAAATCACACAACTGCGGTTCACTCCTTCTTTGCCGATTTTCATTGCGAAATCGCAATTAACATTCTTTTCAATTAATGTTTTTAAGCAAAGAGGCTGCACTCGCAAAAGCTTTTTTCGTGTGTTTTCAGTCTAGTTATTGTATCGTTAAAAAATACTTGGAATGCGAGATTCATTTGCATTCTACTTAATTGCTTCTTTTCATGAAACATGAAACAAGTCGTGTGCGTATGTGTGTATATGTATGTGTGTGTGTGTTTCTGGTGTCATTTATTCTGAGAAAACATTGAAAAAGGTATTGTTTGACATTCGGTGTGCAGAGTGAAAGCAGTTTTCGATGCGTCGGGCCGCAACTGTGTTCACGATAACACTAATTACACGGCGGTTACTCAGACGACGTTTTAAACCCGATTCGCTTAGAATAAAAGCACAAATATTCAGTTTTTAAATTAAAACTCATTTATCAGAAAAGCGAACCACACCTGCGAATGCATTCAACGCTTAATTAGAGTGTATTGTTTGCGAGATTTGCCGTGCGTGCAATACTAACGAACTGAAAGTGAACTGAACGCAACAGTTTTCTACGGTTCTTTACAAATCGAATGTACTTACTTTCTTTGTGCCGAAACCAGAGTCTGATTACACAAACAATAAGTTAGTATTTAATATTTAATAATGAAATGTGGTCTTTTTAAAACGTAAAACTTTAATAATTCTCAGTTCTTTGAATTTGCACGTCAAATTGTAAAAACAGGTGTTGACAAATGAAACACAGTGATTACAAAACACTAATGTTTATCCGCGAATATTGCCACCGAATATTTTTGCTCGTTACGGCAAGAAACAAACAGGCAGAATGTTCACCTGTGCCCTCAAGTTGCCCTTATCTGCAATTGACTTTAATTACAGACGAAATGTTGCGGTATTCGCAATTGCTTGGGAACGCAGCGACGTTCAGCCACCGTTGAAGTTCGTTGCTAATTAATTTCTGTGAGTTTTCAGCTCGTCGGGTTCTTGTAATTTGAGCTCGTCTATAAGTTCCTTCTCTACATTTAACTTGTTTACTTTTTTCGCAAAAATATCCGCACTTTTACACTTACATTATTATTGAATAAAAAGTATTTTCAAATTTGAATCACAATAACAATCTCGGTTCGGTGAATTGCTTGCGATATTGTTATTGTTACATTTTTTGTGATGGCACATTGATGCGCAACGCCTAATTTCACATGAACAAGAGTATTCAATTGAAGCAAGCGAAAGTTGGTTACATTTCAAGCAAACTTCAGAAATTGATTCACTCGTTTTTTAGTGCAACAAAGACAAATATTGAAAAATTGAATAGAATAAATACTTTAGAATACTTTTCAATTAAGTTGAATTTGAATTGAAAGCACACAAAATGAGGTTTGTTAAGTAACAATCGAATTTTTTCGATTCAAATACATGAGTATTTGTGTAGAAAAGTTTGCTAATAAAGTTCGTTCGCCGTTTCGGTGTGCATTACGACAATAACGGGCGTTATTCGACCGTGAATCAAATAATCCATCACTTTTTAAGAAAGCAACATTTGAATTTCATTTTGCAACAAGTAAACAGCAGTGTTTGAGATGACAGTTGTTAAAGAAGCTGCGCCCACTTTGCAAACTGTCATTGCATGCAATTGAATTCAATTGCAAAGCTGTTTTCTGTTTTCATTTCAAACGTGAAATGAAAATGTTTCCGAAATAAGGGCTTTAGAACTGTTTACACAGAGCTTTTAAATGATAAGTTTGCATTCATTGTAAAACAAATCGAACAGCTTTGTGCGGTGAATAGATGTGTGTGTGTGTGCAACAATTTGCCTACGGATAATTCGAAGACAATAACAACTCCCACGAATCGCGTTTGCAAACTGCTTAATTAGCGATCAAAAAATTCGCAAAAACAGCAAAAAGAGAAGTGAAAACGTGACTGTAATCCACCCATTGCACAGTTTTAGATTTATTGCTTGATTTAATTGTGAAAGCAGACATTTGAAGAATTATACAGAAAACGTTTGCATCGCTCGAATTCCTGAAAATTGAATACATTTGTGGACAACAAAAACGAGACTTACGTGAACAGCGATAAATAAATGCGCACGGCAAAAAAACGAAGCACCTTTAATCGCTCATTGAATCTTCGTATCATTTATTTACTTTGAAATTAATTTTATTTTCTCAAAGAATAGCTTTTGATTTATTTTATTGCGCGAAATCAGATGCTTTTCGCATTCAAACTCTGTTGCACAGGTAAAAGTGCGCTGAAAAGATTAGATCTCGGATTCGATTTAAAATTGCCTTCAGAGGTGAACTCATGTATCAAAGCGCATCTGTTGCTCATCGACGACGTCGGCGATCGAGTATCTTGTAATTCGCGATTGACAATTGCTGCAGTTTACTTAATCGAACAAGCACTCCTTAAATACGCTCGCTTGTGTGTGTGTGTGTGTGTGTGTTGTTTACTTTTTTGTAATACGTCTGATTTACGCACTTTTTAATTACCTCTTTTCTTTGCCATACAACAGCTGTTGCACACAATGCGAATTTGGTGCGAAATTGAATCCTGATTATTCGAGTAAAGTTTAAGATTACATACTACATTTCGCGAAACAATTTGTCTTTTGTTAAATAATGAAAACCACGATTATTTAAGCACACCGCTGTTGAAGATGATTAAAAATGGACGACAAAATGAATGGACGATGGATGAACAACATTCGTGTTACCGTGACGTGAATTCATTTATAATTGTCTCTCGAGTTGTGTAATTGAAACAAAGCGAATTTTGAGAGAAATCATTTTCACTGCATTCAAATTTTAAGGCGAACACATTTCAGATGCAAAACATTTGTTTAAATTTAAATGCAAGGAATTCGAAATTTGAAAGTTCTTTAAACCGTAGAAATAAGTGAAGATAAGACGCATCGTTAACGAAACAACTGTAATTGCAGTGAATTCAATGCTTGACCAGAGGCAATGAAACATAAAAAAGAGGTAATAACTGTAATTTTCGGTCTTTACTCATGTTTTCTTCTCTTTTTGCTAAAATTACTCGAAAACTTTCAACAATTATTGCATTGCTCAACTTTGCAAGCTTTTGTTCATCATTTTAGAAGTGTTTTGTTTACACTTATTGTCAACAGTTTTGCTTTGTTAAAATTGAAATGTCTTCATTTTTGATTCTCGATTATTGCTAAAACATGTTTGCTTTTGTTTTTGTTTATTTTTTGGACACACACATCAAATGAGCAACATTTGTCGAGTGCAATTATCAACGAGAATATAAATCTCAAATAATTGTCACACTTTTAGCAGTAATTGCTTCATGACTTGTAGACAAGTTGCGCTTTGCTTATTTACGATCTTCAACTTTTTTAATTCGCAAAAGTTACGCAATTTACTTTATCTTAGTTTAGATTTCTATTTTACTTCTAAAATATTGCTGTAAAATTTTTTAACAGGAAATGTATAAAACAGAGTAACAAAATAGTGATTACATTCGCACCTTTAATTTGCAATGTGAAAAGCTATAATTTATAAAGCAACGAATGCATGTTGGCTTTCACTATTCACTATTCACTGTTCACTGTTCACTGTTTGTAAATGCATGACTTTTGATTATG
>NCKV01001179.1:0-11345 GCA_003675905.2 Leptotrombidium deliense
CTTTCCATATTATATATATAAATGTTTATAGTGTTATCGTGCGATTTTTTTGCCGAAATGTGTTTCTCTAACGATGTGTGTGTGTGTGTGTGTGTGTGTGCTTCGCTTCAGACACGAACGTTTTTACACACACTTTGCAGTCACTTTTACAGCAACATTCGTTCTGTTGCTAAACACAACAAAATTTTGCTGTACACTCGACTTTTGCTTGTTTTGCTACACATTTATTTCAACTCGCAGCGATTACTGGTAAAAGTTAACCGTTTTCGATTCGTTTTTAGACATCAAAAACAAAACGTTACTTGAAATGAGTTCGTTGTGCAGTTGTGTAACACAAACTGTTAACGGTTTTGTGACATAAACACACAACACAACATTCGAAAACGGAGAAATATTGAAGACATCTTAATATTAATGACACATTAATATTGAATGATTTCATCTAAAAAAGCAAAAATCGTTTCTCAATCAATATTGCATTTTGTGTATCAATGACAAAAATATCGAATACATTGTTGACAATTCATTTTTCATGTTTGCTTTTCATTAATTCGCTCACATTCATTCTGCATTAATTGTGAACTCAAACTCAACTTCACAATTGTGAATTGCGAACTCAATTTTCTCAATTAAAATCAGTCGCGGACAGTCAGTCAGTGTAATAGTAAGTAATTCGCCGAAATGCCGAAGCTAGCTAGCTCTTATAATTCACTGCAGAAACAAGAATGAATGAAAGCTTTATTTGAGGTCAGCTTAACTTTCGCTGCATTCGCAGTTATAAACAATTGTGTGTCGCCTTTAAAGACACTTCGCCTCAAATAATCGCTTTTTAATGCACACACAAAACGTTTTCAACGGCGAGCAATTGTAAAGAATATACTTCTCATACTTTCTACTTTGCTAACTCTATTAATGTGATTTCTGTGTGACTCTATTTTTAACAGTTGTACACTTTGCTTTCCTTTTGAATTTTGAAACATACAATGAATTTTATTCCTTTTTTAGTGCTCATAATTTTGGTGTCACAAAGTTCAACTTTCAGTACAAAGTAAACGTTGAACATTATCGCATCTATTTTACTTGCTGAATCGCAAGATTCACCTTTACACTTGCACTGCAAATTTTTCACAGAGACTCGTGAAATAGCACACAGTGTCGTCGCATCGTTTTTTTTTGAGAATATAAACTCAAGTTTTATTCAAAACATCACGCACATCAACGCACGCTTACTTTATCGCAATTTAGGTTAGCGAACAGTGACCATTAATTGTTAATGATTCATGTTCATTAGTCGGTCTGAAATGCATTCATATTTGAGAAGAGAATGAATGCAACTCACAAAAATGCAATGCACTCGTAATGCTTGAAAATGTAAAACTCAAGCGAGTTAAGCCTTTGCACACATTTCATCCTCACTTCACTTTTCCTGAATTTAATTTCTCTTAAATTTTGTTTATTACACTGCGAATATGTAACTTCTGTAACCACTTTTCGTGTTAAATTTTGCAGATTACAATTTCTGCATTTAAAACATAATGTATGACTTTAAAACAAAAAATATTTGGAAAATTTCGTGTAATTTTACTTTTCATAATCAATTTTATATGTTAAACAAAATATGAATTCGTAATTTACAATTGAATTGAGTTAGTTACATTGCAGGAATTAGAGATGTGGATTAACATTTGACAATTACTACATAAGTTGTTATGTTTCATTAGCATCAAATTGTTTAGGTGATCTTTAAGTATGAAAATTAGTGTTGATTTTCGATGTGAAAATTTTCGATTGTTTGTGTTGCAAAAAAATGAAACTTAGTTTGAAAACGAAAATAAAAGAGAAACGAGAAAGAAAATGTTTACGATGTATTTTCAGTGAAAGCAAACAATTTTAGCAGGTTCAATAAACGAACAGTGTGCCTGTCAAAACTGTAATTCGCTTTTAATTCATTTTCTTGCGAAATTTTCTTCATTTTCGAAAACGATTTTCGTTTTCATTTTCATTGTTTTTTGTTAATCAAAGTAGTAATTTTTGTATGTAGCTACAATTATTTGTCTGTCGTTGCTTTTCATTCGCGAAAAGTTTGCGTTTGTGTTTAAAAACGTCGAAATTAAACGGAATGAATTAAAGAAGAAAAACACTAATTCATTGATATAATATTTACAAACTTATTAAGAGTTTTTCTGCGCTAAATTTGTTCTTTCTGCGAATGTTGTAATTAAGTGCGAAACGAAAATCGGAAACGAATGAATATCACTGTCGGCAAAGCAGTGAATACACACTAATTTGAATTGGCATTCATTTGCAGAGTCGGACACTCGATTTGCATACATTTGCTTTCGTTTCGCATTTAAGATGCGAAATCCACTTTCGATGCACTCTAAAAGCGAACTCATGTTTCAGAAGAACGATTCTGAATTGACAGCATTGACAAAAGTGACCCTTCACTGCGCTTACTAGCTTGAATATTGCAAAACGACGACATTACTTTTTTTGAAACAAATTTACTCGAAACTGCATTTAAAATACGAAATATTCGTTCAACTCACGATTACAAGCAATCGAGAAACAGAAGTGAGAGTTAAAATGGTTGACGTCTACTTCTTGGCTTTAATTTTACAAAAAGGAACTTTTCGTGAGTGAACAAGTAATAGTACAGTGTTGTATGAGAAAGAGATGAAGAGAAGAGAAGTATGTATGGTTTCTTACGGCGATTTGAGTAAGATTTGTCACCGCAAGTGAAATGCATGCATCGATTAGAGCATTTATCCATTTACTTGCCGTTGCTCGCTTTATTCGTTCTCAAATTTGTGTTTGAAAAAAACTTTTCGTTTAACACACAAAAAATGACATCAAAATTAGAAACGAAAATTGCTTCGATTGAAAAAATGATAGAAAAGTGTTTCGAGTTTGCAAATTTGTTGTGTGTAAAGAAAAGGTCGACAATGAAAAGAGTAGTGTGCAAAATGCATGTACAATGTACAGTGTATGTGTGTGCGGTGCACACACAAACGGCTTTCTTTTCTTAAAGATTCGCGTAATGAGCGTTAAGAGTGAACACAATTCACACGAATTGCTGATAAAGAGTTTTCGGCGAAGAGTTCACAGCTCATTCTCTCATTTTTAAGAGTAACGTTAAAATAGCTTTAATAATTTACGATTTCAATGCGATGGGGAATAAAAAATTATACACTTTTTCTTGATTTCAAAAAAGTTCTATAAATTTTAAAGACCGTTTGATTACTTTTTGTTCATCAATTTTTCAATTTCATTTTCGCAACGAAAATAATAGTAATTTTTAAAGATAGTTGCGAACTGAGCAGCAAGAGACAGAGAGAGAAGAGCGTGAGCAGCAATTTGAATTATAACAAGCAATTTTAGCGATTTCAACGTCGAGAAAAACTTAATTTCACCTCTTTTATTCAATTATCGAGAATTCAATAAAGAATAACGAGAATTACAATTACGAGCTTAACTGAGCTTTTTACTCGAATAATCCTAATTTCGGCGAAAGTTTGCAAAGAAGAGCAGCGAAGCTGTGATCAAACTGCGCTCAACTGACTCAGCGATCGCTGTTAAGTTTGCGTGTGTTTTTTTATTCTACAAAAATTTATTGTAAAACAAATAAACGTCAATAAATCAGTGAACGATCAAATAAAGACAAGCAACGCAATCACAATCAGCAGTTTTCAGAAAACGACCGCAAATGGTTGCCTGTCAAAAGCGAGTGCAATACTTTTTGCAGTGATCATTAATTACGAAACGGTTCATTAGTGTTGCTTTTCACAAAAATAAATAATATTTTCGGGCAACAAAAACAATGCAGCAACGTAGTCGCATTTGTGTGACACACGAGCAAATAAAAAAAGGCTTGAAACCGGTGAATGCAAATTAAATGCGAAACCGTTTTTATTCGTGAACAGAGACTAATTTACGAGTTAAGCGATTGCAAACTTTTTTCTACAATCGTTTTCGAACGTTTAATTTGATTGCAATCGTTTTTCGCAGCCATCGAGTACAGTGTACAAGTGTAAAACACTTTATACTCTTTACTCACTGTAACCGTTTGTAAGTGTGTGTAGTTTCGTCGTTAAGAAGTTTAACTTGATTAATGAGTCGAGAAAAGGTCTGCGCCTTGTACTGCAACTGCTGCACACAACACTGAATTTTGCACTTGCAAAATGCATTCACCATTCACCATTTTTTCGTCGCCAAATTTGTACTGAAAACAAAGCGAACAACGAACAGCGAACAGCGAATTTTATAAGCAAAGAAAAGAAGAGGAGAGTGTAAGGAAAATAATTCACGGATAGCCGTGAGTGTGACAATTTATGGACTATGATTTGATTAATGCTTGTGTCGCTTAAAATTTTTGCTTTTAATTGTTCTTTGTCTGTTCGCCGAAATAAGGATGAATTTGACGTTATCTGCGCGTTTGAATGTATTACATAATTGATCGCTTCTTTAATTACTCTTTTCATTATTGATTCTTACTCTTTTGCTCTAAATACACACTTTTCAAAGCGCAATGCGAAAAGCGATTCCAAGCATTGAATTGTGTGCGAAAGTTAATAACCGTTTTTCGATAAAATGTCTCTCATTTCTTTTGCTCCATGTTTTTTGTAGAAACACAATAATTCGTGTGTAAAAAGTGATAATTCGTGATGGAGCAGTGACAGTGTTTCGATGTGTGTGTATATGTTGTGTGTGTGTGTGTGTGTCTGCGTTCGCTTTCACTGAACCAACAAACAAACGAACGAACGGATTGTAGTATGCGCGCAGTTTTAACGAATCTCGCGATTGATCGACGCATCGAACACAGATCGACACATGGCGTTTCTATACGCCTCTGTTTTGTCGACTGCGAATACATTACAACGTCAATGTTCAATGTTTTGCGAGTCGAATTTGTAAATGTAAAAAATGTGAATGAACGACGAGAATGAGAATGCCAGTACATACTACTAGCGAACGAATAATTTTGACGTTCGCAGTGTTGCGCTTTCAATGAAAGGCACACAATTTTGTGCGAAAGTCGAAAAGATAAAGTAGCTTGCCTGAATTGTGTTGAAAAAAAGAGAAAATAGCTGCAATAATAAGCGAGTGTCTCTCATCTGTATGGTAAATAGAGGTGTTATAGAGTGCTTTGCTGTGTGTTCAGATTAAAATAATGGTTTCGTTGTTCTTTTGTGTGCCGAGAAATAATGCCGTCGAGGATTGCAACTGCGAGTAATGAGTTAGACACGTCTTGCCAGTAACCGTCGTTTACATCACGTCTTCGGCGCTTCAAAATCGCGTCCAAGTAGCTGTGACGCTGCGAAGCGACCGAAAAAATGATGTGCTTCGTATATAAACATAAAGTAATAAATATGTTTCATTGCACGGAACCGGTGTCGAAAAAGCGAAAAGCAATACGTTTGCTTGCGTATGTGTGTGCATTCTGTTTGTATTCACATAGACACACATTTCAGAACAATCCTTATTTCGAAACATCATTTTTTACGCGAACACAATTGGGAGTAAAAAAGTAGAAGCAGAATATTCGGCATGATTCGCATTCGGCGCAGTTAAACTCTTGACGGATTCAATTTGATAACTTGCGAAGCCTTCCATTTCTTGCGTGGAATTACCGACAGAATTATGTCTGCAGAAAGAAAGTGTGTTGTGTTGTCTTCGCAGGAAGTTGTTTCTTTTCTTTCGTATCCATTCTTGCGTTCATATATTCTGTTCACTTTTATTGCAGTCAACAAATTTAGTGGTCGCCGAATTGCGAATAAATCACATAGAACGCACAACGCTGGCAGTAGCCACTCTTTACTTCCAAAACTTCTTGACCTCAACAATTAAGATGAACTGAAATGCTGACTTTACCGAGCAAAGCACATCTCGAAAGCAACGCATTCAATCGACGTGCGAATTCAGTGGTCGCTGCTAATCTAATGAAGTCCGTCAACAAAAGAGCAACAAATTTTCGTTGTCGCAATTCGCAATTTCGCTGTGTAACCGTCAATTTAACAGCAAAATATAAGCGAACACTACTTTTAAAAGAACGCACTGCAAATTGTAACACATCACTTGAAAAAATGCGCAAAAGTGTGCCGAGAATTGGTTCGCATTTGCGAAAAGTGTGATAAATCACGACTACTGTGTTGAAGTCGCTTGCGAAAGCAGCGAACAATCGTCAGATTCATTGTGTTTACTTGGCTTTAGTTTGCACCTATAGTCAGGCACGTTAGTCTTTGCTAACGAATCGCAAAGTTGCCGCAGTTATCAATTACTATACGAAATACGATTCATGGAGAAAGCTTTTGCGGATCTCTGTTAAACAAAAAGCAAATTTGTTCGCAAAACATACTTCCTTGAATTCTAATAGAAAATTGCGTTTCCTCTTGTCTTTCTTTCGGTAAATTCGTGTTTCACGTACAAATCAGCACCACTACGGCACACTCTAACTAAAACACTGCTTTCTGTTTGAACAGCATCCAGTTCGGCGAAAAATGCGAAACCCGAATTCGTGAGTCCAATATCGAACATCAGTGTTCCCGTCGGACGAGACGCGCTACTCGAATGCACAGTTATGAATTTGGCCAATTTTCAGGTAAATATTCGATTAAGCCTGGTTTCGCTTTTAAAATGCATTCAGCATTATTCGCATTGTATGCGTTTTCAAGCGAATCCGCTTCTGATAAATGCATCGCAGCTATTCGCAGACAAATTTACAGACGAAATATTGAAAAGCAGCTAAAATATTGCCTCAAAGGCTATTGGCGTGTGTTCAAATATGCAAAATTTTCAATATTTTTCATATTTTTGTGCCTTTTTGATAAATATCAACTCTTCAAAATCGACTGCACTTCGAATGCACTCGTTGTGCGAATCGAACATTTGCATTGCAGCGAAAAGTGCGCACAGAATGATGTGTATGTGTACATTCGTTGTACTTGGCGAATGTAGCAGTATATCGCGTGTATTGCACTGATTTATATGATTGCATAACTCAGCGAGTAGACAGTATTAGGCAATATTATTTTCATGCACATTATTCATGCGAAAATTGAATTAAAAATGTAATATTACTTGAATTTTTTGTTTCTTATCCACTTCTCGTCAACAAAATTAACAAAAGGCTTATTTCTTGTTTTTTCTTTTATTTCAAGAGAACGACAAGAAATAAAAGTAAAAATAAATACAGTTTGCAGAATACAGCATAAGAGTAAAACTAAACTAACGCATGAAGAAAAAGTTTCTCAACGAGAAAAGTTTTGTGTGCGCAAACTTTGAAATGTATAATATTAATGCATAATAAAGCATCACTCAATAATGCTTCACTAGTATTTCGCATAAAAATTGAATTTTCGGACTGAAAACTAAGCAAGAACGAGAAGAGAAGTGTGAAAAGAATTTGGAAGTAAACAAAACGCGAGGCGAAGAACAGTATTGATTCTTCTTTTACGAGAAAAGAAAATCAATACATGTAATATATAAGATCGCGAGAAAATAAGAAAGTGGTTTTGTACGGAGAATTTCAAATTTACTCGAATTTTGAATTCTCGTAAATTTACATCATTTCATTTGTATTGCATACAATTACAGCGCGCATTTGGCAGCCTGCTGTTTCTCAGGCTTTGTCTAAGAAGCTTGCAATTGATTCGCAGGTCGCCTGGTTACGATCCGATCCTGACACTGGAACACTGCTCTCATTGCACACGACAATCATCGCCAAGGACCACAGACTTCGTGTGACACACAATAATTATCGACAATGGTATTTGCACATCAAAGATGTGCAAGAAAGCGATCGCGGATTTTACATGTGCCAAATAAACACCGAATCGATGATCAGTCAAACAGGGTTTTTGGATGTTTTAGGTAATTGTTGAGTTTGCACGTCGCATTCTCTTTGATTCTCGTTAATTGAACGTTAAAAACGGTCATTGATTTGAGAGCAGCGAACAGTGAAGCGAAACGTCAGCAGTCGAATGTTTGACACGCAGAAGTGACCATTAATATTCGTTTGCGTTGCACTTATAGTTCCACCATCGATAGTCGAACACGAGACCAGTTCCGATGTTATTGTTGACGAAAGGAATAAATTGAGTCTTCGGTGCAAAGCGAGTGGATATCCAGCGCCGAACATCACTTGGAGACGCGAAGACGGCAAAGAACTTAATTTAGGCTTTTACGGTGGAAAGCGACACGCCGGTAATTCATTAGTTCTGCTTTATTTTCGGAGACTAGCAGTGATCGCATTAGTAACACATATATAACTTTTCCGCAGCGATGAAAGTGGACAGTGAATACTTGAATATCAGTCAGGTCGTTCGCGAAGACATGGCTGCCTATTTGTGCATCGCTTGGAATGGTGTGCCGCCTTCTGTCAGTAAACGGATTTCCGTGCAAGTAAATTGTAAGTATTCAGTGTCTGAGCGCAGCTAATTGTTAACCGTTCAACGAACACACACAATTCAGAATCACTGTTTTCGGCTTTAAATTTGAAGCAATGAAAACGTCTGATTTCTGTTTATTCGGTTATGTTTTCTTATTTTTCTTATGAAAACCGTCAATTCGTGTACATTCTGCAGTCGCGATATGCTCCTTGCTCTGCACTTTCAATCGACGAAAGATGAATGGAATATCAGCACTGTGTATATGTATAATGCATTGAACACACTTATTTTGTGATAAGAATTTCAATAAGACTCAAATAACTGTGTGTGTATAGCACAGTCACCAGTGCTGTTTCTTCGGCTATATTGAGTATATGGCGAATTGCGTATCGAATGTAATTTTTATGAACACTTCAAAAATAAAGTGAAACTTTGCCCCATTCACGCGAATAGCACTGAAATTGAAAAACACAATTTGAAAAGTTGAAAACTAAGTTTGAAACTGAGACCTTTTTTACACAGAGAACTCAAGATAACATTTAATTGAGTTACACAATTTTTGGTCACTGAAAAGTGTGATTGAAATGCGTTTCCTTGTGTGTGTTGTTGTGTGTGTGCTCTGAAAATGACTTTTTTGAGAAACTAATTCTTCACTCAATTTGTTGTGTTCACAAATACAGTTCGTCCAAAAATCCGAGTGCACAGCCAATTAGTCGGTGCATCGAAAGGAATGGACGTGCAGTTGGAGTGCAACGTGGAAGCGTCACCAAAGCCACTGTTGAGTTGGATCAGACACGATCAGATTATTCTTCTGCCGTCTCACAAATATCAAATCAGTGAAGAAATCAACTCATACAAAATAAAGATGAAATTGAAAATAACTGAGTTAGAAGATAAAGACTTCGGAGCGTACAAATGCATCGCGAAAAATACACCAGGAGAAAAGGAGGGATACATCCGCGTATACGGTCAGTAGTATTCTTTCTTCTTTGCTTTTTGCAAACTGATTATTTGCAACACTGCGTTTGAACGATGCTTAGATTCGCTATGAGTATCGATTTGTGCTTGTTTCGCGACAAAAAATAATCACTTTTCGATAATAATAACTGTTATGAGACGTGTGCGTGTCTTTGTCGCCCAGTATTCATGTATTCGTTTGTGATTATTTGCAGAAGTCGCTCCGCCGACAACATTATCAGTGCCTGTGAAGTCAACCTCTTCTTCGACTGCATACAATACACCGAGGAAAGTGTTGACGGGTGAGTACTACAACTGTCCACTGTGTGAATTGTGCAATTAACTCTTATTTGCGCAGTTAGCACTACAACTGTTCTTAGTGATGACAACATTCACAGAGATCAGCTTTTAACAAACAATTTGAAAGAAAACGCTCAGAAAAGTGAGTATCGAACGAATGTGCAAAAAAGAAACCGCTTGTCTTTGACAAGCTCTGTATTGATGTAAACTCTAATCATACATCAACTAATGTCAACGTTGTTCACGTTTGTGGACATTGCATGCGTGTTTCAATGAGTTCGGATGCGTGCTGAATCCCGGGTTTCGCTGTCAACGACAGGCAACCATTTGATTCACTCGCGAAATTACCGCAAACTTGACACTCGATTGTTTCAATTCACGTCTTAACAAAATTGCAAAGAGAATGATTGCTGATCGCATTTATGATTGCAAAGCGGCAAATAAATTAAATGCGATTTCAACCTGCAAATAAACAGAACACCTTTCATTCATTCGGTGATTTATATTCGCATTTAACGATCGTTTGCAAAGTTTACTGTTTTCATTTTTTTTCTAGCGAAACAATAACGCTTTTTTGTGAGCAATAATTTATTAAGACATTAATATTCGTCGTGTTTTATGCTTGTGTTCATCGTACATTTAAATAGCGAGAAGTGTATATGTGTTCTTAAAGCGAAATTTCGTGCCTTTAAATAATCACTGACTGCAATTGCAATGTTAGTGCAATGCATGCATGTTTGCAAACAGAGAAGCAAAGTTTAAATAGAAGGCGAACAGTCGCCACACTTCACTTCATTCTTCGATTCTTCACTGTGTTTACGGACACATACTCGATTCACTCGATAATTGAAATTCCAGTGCCTCATATATTTTATCTGTTTTTCTGCGACGAGAATCTTTGTTGCGAAGCATTCGTTGTTGATTAGACATTACCAAAATACGGACCATCACTGAAACAATCTTTCGCCAAATTTGCAGCATTTATCACACAACGACAGCGATTACAATTGTCACTCTTAATTTGAAAATGTTACATTCTCAGTTTAGGATGATCATTGATGATCTGAAATCACTGATTTTGTGTGCGTGTGTCCATTAAACTTGCAACGTTTACAATAGCTTCAAATTAAAATGTTTAAGAACGCAAATTGTTCGAAAGTTATAAACAAACAAATTAAAGTAAAAGTGTTGCACACTTTATGCGCGTATTAATATTTTACTATAAAACGTTAAACGTTAATTGTTATTCATTTAAAATTTCGTTGAACCATTAAATTAAATGAAATTTCGCGAGAAGCATTCGTTGCTACTCGAAAAATAAGCGCCTCCGAAAATAAATAACAATATAATAATATAACTGCAATCATTTTGCAAACTTTTTGGCGAACAATATTTGTGAGCGTTCGTTCTTTTCCGCGAAAAGCACGCAAACATTAAAAATATTGTAATACTTTCAATTTAATTTCTCTCTTCTCGAAGTTCAGCATGCACAACGTTTGCGAACGAAACAGAATAATCGATTTTATTCTTTTGATCACCGATATCTGCACGCATCTTTTGCTTTATCTCTTAAAATATTACGTTTAATTGCAGATCGAAGTGCGCACATTACACTGCAACATAAACAGTGTACTTTACTTTACTTTAGCATACTGTACAGTAGTGTGTGTGTGAGAGAGAGAGAGCATCACGAACAAATTG
>NCKV01001180.1:0-11337 GCA_003675905.2 Leptotrombidium deliense
TGATCAAAAAGTTTTGTTTACAACTTATTTTCCTAAAATAATAACGTCGCAGGAAATGGTTAATCGCATTTGTCCCACAAGAATAGTTAGGAAAAGAGGAAAAGTGTTACAGGACGTGAATTTCACAAATCGTCTCGTTCTAATTTCACTTTCTCATTACCCGTCAATTAACTAACATTTACTCATACGTCCTTCTGACATAAGGATGAAGTCATGGATTCAAAGGAAAAATTAAGCAAATTTAGACGAAATGTGAACGAAATATTGATAAGATAAGATATATGTACGTCACAGAAATACATTGTAACAAGAGCATTGAATTTACCATAAAAGGGTAGTCGAACGAAGTAGTAAAACAAATGGTCACAAAGTTTGATAGAAAAGTTGAGCATGCAGGCATTCGTAATAGCAGTAATTTTGAAAATATTATTCCTCGTTTCAAACGTAATATAAATGATGTTCGCCTAGCTATCCATTATATATGCATTATATTCAAGAATATCAGTATGTTAGTGTATGTTTGAAAATGTATTTTATTTTTCGTCGCAAGTCATAAGAAAAGTATTGATAATTTTTGTATAAAAATGTTCTAAAACTGATGTGACACACAAATTTGTTCAGCATGCTAGATGTGCACAACTCTTTGTAACCCCGTATTTTACTCGTTGCGCACATAAAAATTGATATTCTCGACTGTTTGCAAGATGATTGATGTTCACTGATAACAGGGTTAAACCGTTACTTTTGTACATAGAGTAGCAGTGCGGTGCATTCAGCATACTCGAAATAATGTTCTTTGAATATATTTACTTTCACTGTTATTTCACAGCAAAAATATTTTCAACGAAATCGCTTTTTGCTGCTTTCAAATGTATTCAAAAAGAAACACAATTTTTTGATAGATGAAAACCAACACTAATTCTTCATCCATTTACACCAATTCTAAAATGATACATCGAAGTCTCCATCTTTCAATTGTAAAATTTATTAAAATGCAAATTTTAAAATAATTTTGAATACTAAAGTACATTGCATAAAGTATCGCATTGAGAACTTTACTTAGCTAAGTTTATTAGAACTTTTTTATTCGCTTTTAAAAACAAACAAAAAATGTTTGTTAAAAACGTTGAAAACAATGTGTTGAAAGGCAAATATGTGTAAATTAGTTAAAATATACTTTTGCGCAAAGCCAGACAAAATAAAAACTTATTTTTGGTTTGTTGCTGTAAACATGGTAATAATAAATCACGAATTTCGTGTGCGACAAATATACGAGTAAAATATTTTAGTAAACTCCAAAAACATTTATTAATGAATGAACGCATTTGCTAAAGACAAAATATTGTTGCTTTCATTTGCCAAATATTTGTTCACTTTTCAGACACAAATAATTACAAAATATGCATTTCATGTGAACTTCGTTGTACGCACAAACAAATACACGTAAACTTTATTTAAATACATTTCAAAATGAATAATTAGTTAAAATTTACCCAAAACTTTTAAAGTTTACACTTACATTTACGTTTACAGTTAAGGAAACAAAATAGTTATCATTTTAAACCGTAATTAATGTAAGCTTTTAATGAAACAATTCTTTGTCACAAACTTCAATAGACGACTACGTAAATCTCCTCAAGCAAATATTTCTTGAGCACGAACACCTTTTCAGTCGAAATATGTTTTGTCCACCAGAACATAGTCAATTGGTTTTCTGTGCGCCTCATCATTAAGAACAACTCAATTATGAAATGCGTTCCTCGCTCGATGTGTTCTTATTCCACAAGTTTTACAGTTACACAGAGGTAAATGTTTATATCGCTTCGCCTGAGTCTCAGGTAAGGTAATTTTGAATCCGTAAGCTTGCGCTATGAAATAGTGTTTCAAGTCGGGTACTCAAACAACCTCAACCCAAACCGAAGTCTATTCGTAACCCGAAAATAGTTTACATTTATTCGGGTTTTGTTTAGAGGAAAATACCCGAACTCGACAACACATCTGGTATCCGAAACCCGAAATACCCACAACCGACAAGTGTTTGGGTACCTGAAACAAGAAAAGATTGAAACCGACAACTAAAGTTTTACTTCGAACTATCGCATTCCGAATCGAATAACCCGAACCGTACCATATTTTCATTCGGATAACCCGAAATGTCGTGTCTCGACTTGTAACACTACGATGAAACTGCGTTGAGTCTGTCACTATGAAAATTTGTGTTTTTCTCTAATTGTTAAACCATTTACAAAGCTTTAAGCACGCAATGCTGAGATTGGCTAGTGAAGTACATGTCAATATCGACATTCTGGCCATTTCACTGCAGTACGATAATATGAATACACGCCGATGCAGTCAAGTCTGTGTAGTCACACAATATGACCGAAATAAAGTGTGACTGAACATTTTGACTTTACGGATTTATTGAAAAAGTTTAAATTAAAAATCGGTTCATATGAATGTGTTCATCTAGTTGAGGTGAATAAAAAAGTTGATAGGCTCAATGTGATGAACACTCAATATGATAAAGTATTAAAGCACTGTGCCACTACCTCTTTGATCATCTCGTTGCATCAGAAACAATTTTAAATATCACAAGTTAAGAATTTACTTTATATTTAAAGTTACAATTGTCGTTCGACGTTTCAGAGGTCAATATCAGGTCACTATTCCACCATCAGCCACTAATTTTTTGCATACAAATATTTGAACACATGGTCATGCATAGCACAGAATATTTTTTCTCTGCGCCCGTTCGAAAATGTATTCATTGTTAGTAGAGCTTGACTTTATAAAGTGTGACTTTATGCAAGATTGACTACTATACCTGCATTTACTATCGAAAAGCCACACCAAGTAACCAAACCCAACCAAACCATATGCTTATCCAACAAATAAGATCAGCATATGACAATTCTAGTAATTGAGTCCTATTTTGTTGTCTATTTAATCGTTATTATTTGCTAACTTTAATTCAGTTTTGCACAAATGCGGTGTAAATAAATATTCGATACAAAAAATTAATTCAATTTGATTTGTTACAGCGCGTGATCAACAATTAGTAAAAGCAAACTGGACACAATGCGAATAAAAGCGAAATAATAACCTGAACGTTATGAATTTCGATTTTTAGAGTGAAGAACGGTCGTCGATATTGAATTCCAACACTACTCGATAAATTAAAAATGAAAAGGAGCATTTACTTTGAATATCGTCTAAATAAAGTTTTATCGCAATAAAATTGTATTTTGAGAACATTTTGCAATTGAAAAATGCGCCGAAAAGTTGCACAGCTTTCAATCAATTTTAAAGTCGCAATGAATTTACTACAAAATCCCTGAAATCATAAATCAGCTGCGAATGTATGAAAGGCCTGCGAAGTTATGTTTTTAGTGACGTTTCATTAACACAGAATGTCGTGGTTTTCAGAGTTTGCGAAGAATGCGGAAGATTTACTAAATAAAGTGGATCAAAATGTTGCTGTTGTGTTAAAGGAAACGAAACCAAAGCGCAGCGAAGTAACAGCTGTGAATATGGAAAACACTGGTTCTGCGTATCGACAATCATTTGTTCCGACGTCTCCAGAATACGGCAGCGGACTTCATTCTCGAAACTCTTCCATTTCGTCTTCATTTTCAACGATTTCGACTCGTGAAGTAACACAGAAGACGGAATCGGTTAAAGACGACGACGAAAAATTATTTGAATTTTTAAACGCAAAAGAAGCTCAAACATCGACTCCGCAGTCAAGTACGCCTCCGAAAACAGAGAGTGTTGCCGAGGAATCACCTGAAAGTGACAGTGATCCTGAGAGTCACTCGAAACCCGCAGTTATTGAAGATACACCTGAAAACTTAACGGGTACGGTTACTGACGTCCAAAACAATCCAATTGGGAACGACAATGAATTGAGGGACCAAAACGAAACATTACTTTCGTTGAAAAAGGAAATAAGTGTATTAACAAAGAGAAATGTGGAATTAGAAACCGAATATAAAAGGATTAAGAAAAGATTGGACAATTGGAAGAATCAAGTGGTTGCTAGCGATGCTGCATTAAGAGAATTGCAATCTAGAGAAAGTGATCTGAAAGCTGCGATTGATGCCAAGAATTCTCAGTTAGCAATTCTTCGTGTTCGACTACAAGAATCAGACGCAGAGTTGAAATCAAAACAGTCATTAATTGAGGGATTGGAAGTAGAAAACAAGTCTCTAATCAGTGAGCGACAGGCAAATAATAACGAAAATGATGAAAATATGGTCAGCATAAAGAATCGAATGAAGGAACTGGAAGAGGAGTTGATTCAGGAAAAAGAACTTTTAAGAGACACACAAACTGAATCAATGAAGCAATTGGGCAAATATGAAGAGAAACAAGGACAACTGGTTGACGAAATATCAAATTTACAACGAAATTTGGCCCGTGAAAAGAGTAATTGTAAAGATGTAGAAAAGAGACTGAAACAAATCGAAAACAATTATTCCTGCTTAGAATCAGATTTTAATGAATACAAAGTTAGAGCCCAGAAAACGTTGCAATCTAAAGATGAACTTATCAAAGCGCTACAAGAGGGCAAAGGTTGTGAAGAGAATAACTTACAAACAGCCGAACCAAACAAATTCAATAAGGTTTTGGAGTCGCAGTGCGATGCAATGGTTATTGAGATACAAGAACTGCGAGAAAGAAATGATTATTTAAAGAAGGAATTGGATCGAGTTCTAAACGAAGAAGTGTTCTCGTTGAATTCTCAGATTATTTCATTGAATGAACAGAGAGAAGAAGAGAAAAACAATCGTTTTGAATTGGAACAGGATTTGAGACAGTGTCAAGAAGAAGTTCGATATCTGCACGATGAACTAAATCAAACCAAAGGAAATTTAAACTCTAGAATAAAAGATAGAGAAGTTGAGATCGACAAGCTACGAAAACAGTTGGTTTCAAAACGAAGCGCAGCGAATGCTTCGATAAATGTGGATGAATTGGAAAGCAGAGTTAAAACTCTAACTGATTCGTTAATTGAAAAGCAAACTCTTGTTGAACAGTTTAGTAGTGAGAGGCATTCATTGGTTTTACAATTGCAGCGAAGTGAAGAACGACTGAGAGAAGCACTTGAAGCTGCTTCTTTTAATAATCGTTCAGTTACTATTGGAATGGTTCACTCGTCTTCGGCATCCAATCTAGTGAATCGATATCGGTCTTTTGTTGACGACGATCCCGGCGACGGACAGGTGACCAGAGGAGTGAAGAGAGCGTATGGACAGATTGACAGATTCAGGTGAGTAGTATCAAAATTTTGCATTTAACACTAGTAACACACGCTTTTTTGCGTAGCATACGTTTGGGAATGTTTCTTCGTGCGTATCCTTCTGCCCGAGCTTTGGTCATTTTATACATCGTTGTTCTTCACATTTGGGTCTTTTTCATTTTGTTCACGTATCGACCTGAAATTCATTGAATAATGTAATTATAGATTAAATAAGATAAAAAAGAAGTTATATTTATAAAAAACAGCGTTGACAGCGAATAATCTTATTTGTTATTTAAAAACAGTTTATATTTGAAAAAGACGAAAATTGAGTGGGAGCAATAAAAAATAAGAGTATATAAAACAATGCTCATGAATACGTATGACTTTTACTTCGTTAGCGTTTGTTTTTAATAAAAGGACAGTTTTTGCCTTTTTTATTGATTCTACTCTTCATTCGAAAGCAATCGAAACACAACACAGACGACATAACAGTGAATGTCACTGATTTTATTAAGAGAAAAATATCATTCAGTGACTTTAAATAAATGCGAATGCAGTGAAGATTCTAGTATGTTTCTGTGTTTCTATGTCTGTTTCCAACAATGAAATTATAAAAGTTTGCAATTTATTTTCAGCGTTTTTTTTGTGCGTTAATAATGTTTGTATCCAACAACAAACGTTATTGATTATTACATCATGGTACACACAACGTCAGGATTACTTTAAAATCATTATTCATACAACAATGCATTATTTCAAACTTCAGTGAAAATTCAATTCAGTGAATAATTGTGTTTATTTAGAACACATGCATTGAAATTATTTTATTGGCTAAAACGTTGCAAAATTGTTATTAAAAATAATTTTATTGCAACTATGGTGATTTATAACATCATAATGATATGCAACATTAAATTAAATTAATCTCCTAATTAATTTACGACTGAATTAATGATTGTTTCGCACTTCGCAACTGTTGCTTCGTAACAAGTGCGCGATTATTGAAAATCACTAAAAAACTTGTTGACTATGGACAATGTCAATGCCAATGCCAACAAGCATTGCTGCTCCAATTAAACATGGACAACAAAATAAACAAACTAATTACATTGTGATTGTTTGCAGTGACAGTGAAAGCGATAAGCTGAAATCGATTCGTATTGTTTTTTATTGACATCAAACACAGCATAATGCAATTATTGATACGTTCTACAATATTATTCTACAATACTTCAGTGCATGCTCTACGAGTTCAATGTAAAACTACGTAAATCGCATGTATTGATCCATCTGGTATAAACCTTGCCACTTATGTTATTTCTTTTATTTTAAACTTGTTCACAAGCTGTTTGAAATGTGTGTGAAAAAGTGAGCGATAAAAAATTTGCGCATTTATTATGTAATAAAAAAGAGTTGATTTGATTAGTTTAATTAAGGTTGTGGCTTTTGTGATACATTTTAATCATAAATTCACTTAAATATGGAAATTGCTATCGATTTGTGGAAACGTTACTTTTGTGAACAAATAATGTTTATTTTCTCACCAATGAAAAAGTAATGACGGACGATAAGTACAACATGGTAGGCGGTGGTCATTTGAACCACGGCTATGTAGTGGACAATGTAAACGACGACGAATTGTTCAATCGTCGCTGTTTCGAAGTTACATCAATGTCAGACACACTATGTGAAATACAGAAATCATTGCCTCCTTCAAGGAAAGGAAAACAACAATCTGCATCCGCGATGCATGTGATTAACAATAATCACACTCATCACATTCAAAACAAACGCATATTCACCACTTCTTCGTCAGGCAAATTCATAAAAACAGGTAAATTTATTGATTATTACTTTTTCGATTGTTCATTGTTTTCGTTTTTGTGTTTCAAATTGTTATAATTTATATTCTCACAAGCAGTGTGATATAAATATGATTACGCAAAAAGACAATGACAATGTGAAACTGATTCACTTCACCATTTAAAGGCTGATTACTTTCACTTGAATTTTACAGAAGAACAAACAGACATTTTTATCGATGAATTCATTGAAAAGTCGATAAGTTTATTACTTATTAAAATTAAATAGAATTTAATCGATTTATTTTTCATAAAGTAAACAGATGAAAAATGAAAGCGAAGCTTTCGTAATTCAAATGAAATATTTTTTCCACGAAATTGTTACTATTTACAATCATTTGAAAAAAAATAATGTCATATTATGGCTAGGGTTAAAAAATTTCACTTCATGTGTTGTAAAATCAATTCTAAACACAGCAACAATTTTTTAAAAGTTTATATTTTACTTAATGAAAACTTGAAAAGCTGTGTATCTAGAAATAATCACAAGAATTCCTTTGTTTATTTATTTATGCATGGAATCCTTGACCGTAGAACGTTTTAATGAGATGTGTTTTGTTTTGCTTTGTTTTTCTCAGTTATAAAAAATTGTTTATCGAACGACTGAAATAAATTGTTAACACGCAACAGGCTTTGAAAGTGATCATTTTGAATGCTTATAAAAACTTTGTTATTTGACAGATAAACTGTTCGCGTGAAAGTAATGGTTTAATTAATGTCACATTTTCATTAAGTTAATTGAATGAGTGCAAATAATTCAATGCAAGTGTTGTCGATGTCACTTTTTTACATTACTTTTTTAACGCTTTTTATTTATATTGTATTTCCACTTTATTGCACACAAATTACGTTCAATAGTAATTTGTATTCGTCTCGTTGCCGAGAAATGAGCTATTCGTTGTTTTTCGAATATGAATTCGAAAGTATTTATGACGAAATTGTATTTCCCGGAATGAAAACATAGCCGTTGCTTCCGTTTATGAATTGACAATTTTTCCTTTCTTTGCTTTTCGCGCAAACTTTTGTAATCTGTGACATTTAATCTCGTGAAAAAACACTTAAAACTAAATGCAAACTAACATAACTTATACATGTACAGACAAAACAATGTAAAACTAATGCATGCACTAAGTTATTGTCGTTCATTTTCCACGTTTCGGTGGTAATTGGTGTGTCCTTATTTCGTAGATTTCCTCATTGTCAGCATGTTTCATTTCCGTGAAACACTTACATATTTTTTTATCGATAACAGTAGTGTTCTTTGAAGTCTATGTTCAATGTGCGAAACTGTAGTTATGTGAGTTTGAAAAGAGGCGCTTTGTGTGACAGAACCGGGAAAAAGAAGCTAAAAGTAGGACACCCGAAACCAGGTTCTTTCCAACTCAATGAACTCAGCTGTTATTGCTTCTGCTCCGAAATGCGTGTTTCTCTTCAATGTCAGCCTTTTTCTTTACTCAGTACGAAAAATTGTCTTCTTCGCGATTTGTCTTCCATTTAATTTACATGTAAATTTAAATTTGTTTTAAATGAACTTTTTGTAAAAATGTAACTGCATCTAGTCTGTGTACCTTTTAAGTTGTGTTCGTAGAACAAATCTAGTCTTATTGAGCCATTTTTTGAAGTGAAATATCAAAACGTTTATTCACAGTTTACAACACGTTGTAAAAAGTGCAAGTATCAGGAAATTTTATCATCGATTGTAATTGCAATTGAATTTGTTTATCAGTGACGAATCAGTTCACGTTTTTCATATTTTGTTATGCATTTAAATGCAGTGAAAATATTCGTAAACATTGAATCGACGAATGTTGTTTCGGTGCTTCGATTTTGTTATTCTTTTTTGAATCACATTGACATTAGTAAAGATCCTGTGACATTCAAGTCCTGAATTATCAAGAAATTGTTACTAATCATTGTTATTGATTTTCGTTTCAATCTATTTCTGCGCAAAATGATATTTTGATCGTTATTTGAAAGAGAGATATATTTTCATAAAAAATACCGGATTTCGTTTGCCTTGAAAAGATGTCCACAAGGGGAAAATACGTGTTTCATGAGCTTTCAGGTAACTTGAAATTTATTTTAACTTTTCAACAGCAAAAAAATTTGCTCGTAAAATTTTTTTATGCATCTCGTGTGACGAAGAAAATTTCGTAAAATTTTTGCATTTCAATCGACCATGTGAATTTTGTTAAAACTTTTTCGTGAATTTTTGTTCTCTAAGTTTTTCAATCGTCATTTATGTCAAATCATTGACCATTGAAACTGATTAGACAAAAATCTCAATCAAATGCCGTTCATTGTTTTTTGCGCGCAATCAAAATTCGCTTGAATTTCGACACCAGTGTATTTCCTTTACTGTATGGGCGTTATTTTTAATGTGAAACTGCAATTAAACTCGTAACTCTAATTACAAGTTGCGTTCAGTGCAATGTTTACAATTTTTGTTTCAGTGTTTACTTAAAGAGTACCATTTTAAGACTTGACTTCAATACAAGCATTTCACTGAAGTTAATTTACGAATACAAATTCATTAAACGTTAATTTGTGTAGCCATGTAAGTTATGCGAATCGCTGTATTTCTACCGATACACTTATTTTTAAATAGTACTAATGTGCCCGACATACTAAATGTGACATTTAAAACGTATTTTAGTGAAAAGTGTAATAATAGCTCAAAATGTGTTTGTGAATAATTGATGAATACCAAAAGTAGATAAGCAATGATGTTTTCAAAGCAATAAATAAAATTCACTGAATTCTTGATTAATAACAATCATTTTGATTCACGAATGTGGAATCAGTGGTAATCAAAAACTATGCTTGTGTTTGCGAGGGTATCAAAAAAGATTATCATTCACAGTGAAAACATTGTTTAAAAAATTTTCGCTTTCATTTCAGACTCAACGGAAGAGAACGAAGATAGTGCAATTGGTTCGAAGGAACACTCCAGTCCAACTCCGTCATACGCCAGTGCTCACAGTAACGAAGAAGCTATTATAAATTTTCGAAAAGGTGCAAACGGCAGCAGACCACAATTGGACGCAACTACGATTCAAATGAATGACCAAAAACACAATAAGCTGTCGGCACCAGGACATGTGGATTCATTTGATGTGCCTATTGTTGATCCTCCGTCGCCGTCGAAATATGATAATATTCCTTTGGAACCGATTGGACAACAGCGAAACGAACTTTCTTCATTTTACTTCGAAGATGGTTGTAAAAGAATTGATTTCATTCTTGTTTACGATACTTCAAATGGGAACAATGAGAAGAACAAAGTGTATACACAATACAGGGAGTACTTCGAAAAAAATTTACGAGATGACGGATTGTTACTTGAATCGGCTAACGACGACCATTCAACTTTGCGATACATAAAAATTCACGCACCTTTTGACGTTCTTTGTCGATATGCAGAAATAATGAAATTAAAAATGCCAATGAAACATGTTGAAAGCGGTTGGAAAGTGATTCTAGACGATGATGATCCGTACTGTAGAAGACGATTCACAATACCGTACACTCGCGACAAGGAATACTTATTCAACATCCCTCCAGTGAAAGAGCGCTTCTTTACAACAGCGCAAAGATCTCAAATTGTTGACTTCATTTTAAGGAGAAAAAGTTTCTCACCGAAAACGGACGACGCTTCAGCCTTCGGACTGAATAAATTACTGCAGGACAGCATTTATACGGCTGCGTATCCACTACACGAAGGAAAATTGACCGGTGGAAAACGCAACAGGTCACCACGAATGAATCTAGCCACGAATTGGGCCTCACTTATAAAAATGTTTCGTAAACAACCTTTGGATGAAATTCGAAATTATTTCGGAGTTAAAATTGCGCTTTACTTCGCATGGTTAGGATTTTACACATCAATGCTAATTCCAGCATCAATCGTCGGTGTTCTTTGCTTCTTTTACGGCGTAATTACTCTTCAGTACGATATCCCATCACAACAGATCTGTAACAACACATTTGATCACATAGAAATGTGTCCATTATGTACAATGAGAACATGTAAATTTTGGAAACTCTCGGAGTCGTGTAGCTACGCACGAATGACGTATTTGTTCGATAATCCAGCGACAGTGTTTTTCGCAGTATTCATGTCACTATGGGCGACTGTTTACCTCGAAATGTGGAAACGTTACTCGGCGAGAATTACTTACAGATGGGATTTGTCCACTTTTGATATGTTCGAAGAATATCCGAGACCAG
>NCKV01001181.1:0-11334 GCA_003675905.2 Leptotrombidium deliense
CGACAAAGTTTAAGTGTACTGCGTTGATCTGAAGAAGGGACACAGTTCGGTCCCGAAACGCTTATCGAAACGTTTCAAATCATTTCCAAGTGCACTGTCACTCGAACAAGTGAATAATTGAATTACGAAATCAACTAAAACAAACAATTTGAAGGACGGAAAAGTTTTGCAATGTTGCGTTCCAGAAATAATTTGCAGCGAAAATGGTAAACAGTCCCTGCTTGAAATGATTCGCAGGACTGTTTTGTCGCATTTTGTTTCACAGTACAAATGTGGTTTGTGCCGACGCTTCGTAAGTCGTTTAGCAGAGGTTGGCAAATTGGAAACTCCAAAACTCGAAGGAAAGTACGAAACTGGTCAGTTATTGCTTCATCGAGTGTTTGGTTATCGCGGAGTCGCACTTTTTCCTTGGAATGCTCGTGTTTATGATCGCGATGTGCCACAAAAACGTGATAATGCCAGCGATGACTCGTCCGCAGGATATAATCAAGTTGGACGAGAGGTTAAGGGACATACGCACACATATTATCAGGTGCTCATCGATTCCAGAGATTGTCCTTTTGTAGTGAGTTACGGAAATTGTTTTCTGTTTGTTTTCATCTTTTTATATTTCAGAGGACACAAACAGAAGCAGTAACTTTTTTGGGTAATCAAGAAAATAGCAGGTCTTTATATGCTATACCAGGACTTGATTACGTCGCTCATGAAGACATAATTCCGTACACGAGTTTAGATCGGCAGCCAATTCAACACGAATTATTTGAGAAGTTTTTATTTCATGATCCCGAAAAAGATCCACCGTTTTCAGCACGAGAAACACTTAAAGCGTGGCAAGAAAAAAATCATCCTTGGCTCGAATTATCGGAAGTGCACAAAGAAACTACAGAAAATGTTCGAGTAACTGTTATTCCTTTTTATATGGGCTGTCGTCCGTCTTCAAGCGGTAATGTGTATTGGTGGCGTTATTGCATTCGACTTGAAAATTTGGGAGAATTGGCTGTTCAGTTACGAGAAAGGCACTGGAAAATACTAAGTCTCGCAGGAAACCTCGAAAATGTTCGCGGACCCGGTGTCATAGGACAGGAACCCGTTTTATCTAAATCTCAGCCTGCTTTTCAATACAGTAGTCATGTCAGTATTCAAGCGGCTTCTGGACACATGTGGTACGTTTCCTTATTTGTTGCTAATAAGAAACTGTAATTAAAATTCGGCATTGAGCATAATTGCGGTGAATTTTTCCTTGTTTTTGAACAAATTAAGAATTGCTTTACTTAATATTTCAGGGGATCCTTTAGAATGGAAAGAGAAGATGGCTACAGTTTTGATTGCAGAATACCTCCATTTTCATTGGATAGCAAGCACGATCCAAATGTGGGTGCGACGAACTCATAAATCCTGTAATCGAGTCGCTGAAAGCGATATTTTGTTAATTAAAATCGAGTAAAACGAATTCACAATTTTATTTCCGTTTCAATGCAACGTTTAATCGAGGCAGTCGTTTTTCAAATTGTCGGAGCCTCCAGCAAGAAGCTATTGCTCTAAAATCGTTGTATTTACAAATTTGAATGTTTTAGCGATTAAAATGTATATTTAATTGTGTGTTAAACGATTGGAAAGTATTTTTTAATCGTAATCCGCGATGCATGACGTTTTTGTGCCGAAAGAGGGCGCAACAAATGTTCGTTGTTTTCGAAGACATTCACTTCCACACTTTCCTTATTCCAAACTGACGCAATTCTATTTTGTTTAAAGTTGATTTAATTCACAACAACAACTCATTTTCTTGATTGCAACGTATCAAACGTGTGTGCTTTGCTTTGCTTTCAAACTTTACACTTTTATTGGAAAGTTAATGAAACGACGTGTTCAGCGCATCGAATTCGAAAAATGTGTTTATTAATTGACTGCAAATTATCGCATCATTCTTTGTGAAAACCCGCTTAGTTTTCAGCGTTCAGTTGTCGGAAAGAGATGGAAGATCGAAAGAACTCGATTGTCTTCGAAAGCTTCGAAGAAAGTGAACCATCCGAGCAGTTCGAAGATCGTGTAATTGCGGATATGCATCAATGTAGACATCGAATTGCGTGTCTTCAAGATGAGAAGCAAACTCTTTTACAGCAGTTAAATGTGTTAGAAGAACAAAACGGCGATGTTACGCGTGAAAACCAATTATTGAAGAAGGAGTTCGCAATTTTCAAAGAACAAATGGACAGAAAGTTTATGGAAAAAGATGAAACGATTGCGAATTTGAGCCGAGCTTTTGAAAAATTGGAAGAGAGTAAAAGTGTCGTCGAAGAACAGTTGAAAAGTGTTCGCAACGACAAAAACGAGCTTATTTTTGAAATTGAAAAATGTGAGGACAAATGTGCGATTTACGAGTCACAACTGAAAGAAGCGATCTCTCGCGAGTTGAAATTATTGCAGGACTCAAAAGAAGCACAAGCTATCGTTGACACAGAAGTTGAGCACAATGCGCGACTCTCTGCTTATTTACACGAGACTCAAGACTTATTAAAAGGTAAAAATGACGAGCTTAAAACAATGGAGAGTAAAGTTGATGACTTAAAGCGGGAATTGGCAGAAACGGACAGTGAATTAACATCGCTCCGACAGGTATTACAATTAGTGGATATTGAGGAAGAAGTCAATGAAGACAGTAGTAGTGTTGGTGAACTGGAATCGACCGATGAAGCGGTTGACTTCAACATAAACGGAGAAGAATTCAGTTCTCTTGAGTCCAATCGCAGTTCGGATGCTTGTTTCATGCCTCGCAGTTCGACTGCAATCAATACTTCAAAACAACGACGAAAGCGAAGGAAAGTGATACTGAAATCGAAAAAACAGAAAAGCTTTTGGGACGAATTACAGGTAAAGCGGAATCGTGTTTCTATTTTTTGCTTTTAATTAATGCAACATCGATCAACATTTCTCAATGTTTGCGAAGTTACTTATTGTTGAAGGAAGTTTCTATTTTCTCTGTTTACGTACGGCTATGAATTGTTAATTCTTCAGTTTCACGTCAAACCATAACTGTCAAGTTTGAAATTGATTTATGCGTACCTGTTTTAATGACGTTTCAGATTAATAACAAGTTGTACACATAAATTGTAGTTTAACTTTTCAAACATTGTTATTTCGTTTGCATTATTTTTCAAAAATAAGTATCATATTGTCGATAATGATGACTATCATTTGCAGAGCGAACATCCAGATGTTATCTACTCGTGGCCCTCTTTCAACAAAAATACCTCTTTCGACACAACTGCAGAACGACAGGGTTCGATTTGTTTGATCGACGACAGTTGTAATTATTCATCGGTTGTAGATACGTCTTCGTTGCTTCTCGCACTTCCAATGCTCAGTGAAACCGAAGCCAACGGATTGATACACACGGCTTCTGGTCTGGCGCTTAAAGTGTTGGACGTATTGGCAAAGGATTCTCTGAAGATTGCGAGGTATTATTGGTTGTGTTCTGTGCAACTGCCGCTTCGAGCCATTATTTTGCTTAACGCTGCGTTTTACCGTAAACAGTAGTGTTTCCGTTCTTTAAGTATTTTGTCGTTGTAATTGAACAAAATTTCAGAACAATTATGATTATTATCTGGCACACTATTTGAAATTCAAATCAAATTGTCGCTCAATTTTTAACGCCTGCAAAAATGTTTGCTTTTGAAATAAACTAATAAAATGAGGTTTACAATTTCAAGCAACCACTATTACTGAATTTGTGTTAACTTTTGCAATTCTAAAGAAGTGTCGGCGCCTGCATTCCTCGTTGTGTACTTGGCTCTGAAAGTGAAATTGCCAAAGATGCGAATGAACCTCAAATAAACATTGACGACAACTTGAAGTCAAGCAACACGAATTGTGTCGATTCGAATGACAGGTACTTAATTTGAATAACAATACCTTGAATAATTATGTTTTGTTATAGTAATCACTGTCACTGTTGTGTTCAATTTAGAACTACTCTTAACTGTGATACAAATGGTCGAATGGATTGCAACGTTGAAATACATTCTTCCAGTACAAATAGGAGTGAATTACAGTCCGATAATGTCAATAAGTCGACCATTGCGACGCAAACTGACACAGCTTCGATTCAAAGTTCGAGGAGAACAACGTTTACATTTAAGGTCTCTGCCACGATAGCTTTAATTTGCATCACTTTCGGCTTATTTCTCGACACAAGTGTTCCCCCTTTATGTAGTTGGGAAGAATTGTTTTTCAGAATGGGCAAAAGTGTAGCGTTTCGAGAAGCTATTCTACCTCCTCAATAATACTTTAAAATACTCGCATCAAAATGCCAAACATTCACTATTCATTTTTAAATCCTACTTTTTGAGTTTATTTTGCTTTAATGCAGTTATTTTTAATTTTTAAAATTCAGAATAAATTGAAAATCAGTTTTAAACGCAGATCTGCCGACAACAGTTTCTATGTACGATTAAGTGAACGGTATATTCATTTTAGTTTAAATATCAGCTTTAACGTGATAGTTGTGTTCTAATTGCTGTCAGTTACGATTGAAAGGTTACATTGAATCGTTGAACGATTGAGCCAAGCAATGATTGCCTTGTAAATGTTGTGCTCCTTGAAAGAAGAGACAACTAAAAAAGCGAAGAAAATAAAAGCAATGCGAATTATATTAAGTAATTGCTTCATATTTGATATTTCCTTGTAAAGGATGTCATGGCTTTCAATGACATTCAATTGTACGACACAAGCATTGAAACGATGACAACACTGATTTAAATGCAATTAATAGTGTACCGTGCTTTTCGTTCGCTACATTTGACAGCGACAAACAGTTCGCTACAATTTTTTCGTAATGATTCCGATGTTTGCGAGTTCGACCTGAATTTCAACCGAATTTTTTGTTTTGTTTCCCTTTTCAATTTCACTATCAGCGTGCAATCAATGCAAGTGCAACAAATGAAATGCAAAAGGTTTGCTCACTTATAAAAATAGTTACCAAAAGTTTATTCTTTTATTTACGTGAGTGATTAAGTCACTCAATTTGATCTGTTGTAGAATGTTAAGATCGCTTAAAATCATTAGAGATAAAGCTGCAGGTCATTCGTTAAATGGTCGTCAATTGATTAAGTAACTTTTGAAAAGTAGTTATTTTGTTGCGACGCACAGAGTTACGTTTTGAGACCATACATTATGGTGTCGAAAAACGCTGACACTAATTAATTTAACGGTTATTTTCCGTTTTTCGTTTCTTTACACAGGAAAACGAAGAGAACACAACGAACGGCGGTGAACTGCGAACAGTGTTCGAATGTGAACAACAAAATGAAGACATGCAGTGCATCGATAATAACGAACAATTCATTGCGGCACACGAACACGAGTCGTCCACCAATGGCGATCAAACGTCTCTGGACGAACAGTTATTGCAGGATTTATCAGTGGATCTAGACTCGGATGTAGAGTAAGTGTTTGAATGCCTTTGTGTTACACGAACGCGATTTAAACAATTTACCTACTTCACTCTTTTTGTACGGCAGAATTATGCAATCTTTTAGCGCTTAGTGACACACCGCAATTGACCGCTGTTTATTTCGCAATCGATCACACCTTTGTCATGAGAGCGGTGAAAAATTCAATGTCGATAGTGTATCGCGATGATGTTCAACGTTTTTGATCAATGATTGCTGTTAATTTAATGAAGCAGTGAATAGAATGTGCATCGATTGAAGTGTCGGTGAGGGACAGTGAAATGAGTGTTGATTAATGAGCATTGAAAAGCTGTCTTTTGTTCTCCGTTTTCCTTACGGAACGCATTGATCTTAACTTGTGCCTCACGTAACGAGCACCAAATTTTCATTGTTTTTGTCTCGTTTAGCGATGGTTAGCGAAGAAACGAAAGGTTGACTGATCTCTCGTTTCTCCGTCACGACAAGTAAATTGCTCGTCTTCGTCTTCATCGCTGACTCACTTATTTAGCACCACTTTTCGCTTTTATTCATTAAAAATGATTTATCGGACGTGATTTGTGTATTTGTAGGCACATCACTTTAAATAAACGAGACATTTTCAATTTACAGTTTCAGGGAATTGAGCAAAGAAGAAATCGAATCGAAATTCGAGTGTTTGGCAATCGCGTTTGACACCGATAAATGGACATTGAAACAGAGACTCGAACTGCAAACGCACTATCGACAAGTGGCCGAAGAAGATGTCTGCAGAGAATTGATCTTAATACGTGATTCAGTAAATGTATTAAATCAAGTATTCTCTTCGATGTTGAATGGCTCGCGTTCTGAGGACATTCGAAACTCTGTTTACGAATTGTTTCCGCAAATACATCAAAATGTGGACGTTGTGCAGCGGTGTGTGAACGCGATCTCTTCTCGCAGTGAAGTGCTCGGAACCGTTAAAGAAGAGCTTAGATTAAGTCGAGCTTTTGAGTTAATATTGCTGCACGTCGAGAATTTAAAGCGCGAACGCGACAAGGAACGATTCAGACTGAAAGAAGCCAGAAAACTGTTAATCAATGTGAATCAATCAACGAACAGAACAAATAGAAGCGATAAGTTCGCGAGTGTCGAGCAACTGTGTATCGATGAGCAAACGGACGAAGAGATGATCGGTATTCAGCGATATCAGAGATCAATTTCGGTGGCAATACCGGCGCGTTCGGTAAGTATCGCTGTTAAACTAATTGCTCAACTTTTCACTGTCATTGCAATTGGGTAATTTCTTAACTTCGCTTTCCACTGTTATTTGTTGCCCGAAAATAGCTAAAAATGGGTTAAAATGGTGATGGCTATGGTTGCTTGTAAAAAGCGGATTGCAAACCATGTATCGTCCGAGCAGCAAATCGTTGCACTTAATCTAAATTACCTTTTATTTTGTTTCTCCACTTTTAGTTAAACGCATTCCGAGTTCGCAGAGCGAGCGATGCATCGGCACTGATACAGTCACAGAAAAGGGTGAGTTTCTGCAACTGCTGTACGCATTTGACGCCATGTACTTTGCGTTTATAAATTAAACTCATTCGCTTTGTTCGTTGTTTTTGCGAACAAACGACGAACAATTTGCAGACGAATCAAGTGTCAAATGTAACGTCGATCGTTACTCGAACAAATATTCCTGTGGAATCGACCGAGCGCAACTATAATTATACTCGTGTCACCGTTGGTACGCAAACAGAAGAAAGCATGTTTTCAGTGAAAACAAAGCAACCATCGGCAAATGTATCACTCACTGTACCAGCAGTCATAGCGATCTTATTCATTGTATTCGGTCTGTTTGCGGACACAAATGTCGCTCAGTTCTGGAGCTGGGAGGACGTGTTTCGCAAACTGAGCGAAAGAATTGTGAGTAAAGTAAAAGTGAACTCTCAACAAAAGTCTGTCTCACTGTTTCACGCATCATTTGCAAATTGTTCACTTCTCTTCTCGCTCTTCTTTCTACGCTTTTCGTTTCAAACTTACAAATTTTTCATTTCTCAAAGGCTGTTTGTTATGAATGAATTCAATTGACTTTTTTTGTCGATATCTATTTTCTCATACTTTAAAAATTTAATGTTGACAATAGTTAAAAACAATTTTCACATTTTGATGCACTGGTAAAGTGAGTCTCTTCTGTCATTTCCATCAGTGCTCACTTCTCTTGAAAAGCTTTCGTCAAATCGAATTTCATGCATTGTAATTTTCGAAAAGGTGTCCAAATATGTTTATTGTGAATTATTTTTACGACAGAAAGTGTAGTCACTGAAAATTTGAGTTTCAATTTTGAACCTTTGTGACATGCATTTAATGTAAAGCAATGTTAATGGAATCGACGTTTCGAATGTTCAAAGCTCTTCTGTTCTACTCGTTGTGACTTATAATTGATGTTTAGTTTATTTATACTCTTTTATTGCTCTTTTCAAACGTCACTTATGTTTTTTCACGCTTTGTTTTCTACGCAAATAAGGTGCATTACATTGAAACGTGTTGCGATGTCGGCGTGACGATGGACAATGCATTGTGAAGCTGTTCTCGATCGATATTTTCAGTCGCAATGTAATTTGAAATCATTTTTATAAATGTGCTTCGAAATTGCGCACGACTCGGATTACGTGTGTTATTTAAGTATATTGAACATTGAAATATTGAATATGTTATGCTTAACATCGCAGCGTATAACTTTTTTCGACGTTCAATTTGAATATGGTGGAATAAACAACGAAAAGTTACTAAATTCGAGCTTAATGCCTGGCAGCGAATTTGCTTCTTGTTCGAGAAAGAGTGTACAAAAAATAAGAAATATGAATTATAATAAATGTTGCTGTAATAAAGAATGTGTCACAGTGTTTTGGCTTAACGTAGACTTATTATTTAAAAGCGATTTCTGATTTTTGTTTCTGTTTCATCGAGAAACAAGAAAAGTGTACATTCGAACTGAAATAAGTTCTAACAAAGCAAAAAGTGTTAAGAACAGCAGCTTTTTGCTGAATATATAAAAGCGCTAAAATATGTGTGCAAATATACAATATATCTGTTATTCGGCATGAAACATTGCAACTAGCGAAATGTTTGCTGTGCTTACGATTTTTCAC
The DNA here is from genome assembly GCA_003675905.2 of Leptotrombidium deliense. Lineage (NCBI taxonomy): Eukaryota > Metazoa > Arthropoda > Arachnida > Trombidiformes > Trombiculidae > Leptotrombidium > Leptotrombidium deliense. The sequence goes on from NCKV01001181.1 coordinate 8,558, forward strand.
GCACAAATTTTAAAATTCGAATCCTATTTTCAGTTTTTTGTTCGGCTTACATTTTCTTTTTCTTTTCCTTTCTTTGCTTTTGTTGCATAATTTTCTGTACTTTTGCAAAAATGTTACGACGAATAAGTAACTAGCATTGCGCTTTAACAACGTTTGCAATACGCAGATGAGAGTCGATGTTTTGCATTGTTCGCTTTTTGTGTTCGAACAAAAATAGTGAAGAGTTGTGTTTGATTGTTGCATTTATTGACTGTTACTTAAGTAACACATTAAAAATGAAAGAGTTTGATGATTGCGATTTATTTCGGAACCTTATATTTTTAATGAGAAATTCGCATTCATTAAATGTGAAAGCGTTGAAATGAGATGGAAGTGATGGCGAACAACAACACGCATCGATTGCTTCTCTAAATTCGGTTGTCGTAAGAATTTGTGCGAAACACAGTTTCTTTGTGTAAACTGTTTGCGTGTTCGTTGTTAGCGTATCACGAATACATATGCTTCGAGTTGTGTGCACACAAAACTCTTTGCCTTTTGTTAAAAGCAGTGATTTATTGTCGAAACACTCTCCGTGTTCGTTTATCAGCGCAACGGCGATCTGACGGTCACTGGCAACAACGATCACTGCTCTCGCTGACGTTCGTTCATGTTTTGTTTAATGTCCATTCAGTGGTCGACGTAATTCGAATGTTTGCTTATCAATAATGCGACACAGATATGAATATTGCAGTTGACGCTCCACATTTTCTGCTTCTTATCTATTCAACCGCATTTACGCAACGTAAACACGCACACACACAGCACAGCACATACAGTGTGTGTATACGTATTCTATGCGCTCACACTGTTTGTCCATAAAATGTATTCTTTGCTTTGCTCAAAAATTTAAATATGAATTATGCGATGAAACAGCGATATGCATATGCATATATCGACTTTTTCACTTTTTACGTTGCATTTCCTTCCGTCTTTCGTCATGAACACTGATTTTAGAGAAACACAATTTTTTCGTCATTTATATTTCAACCCTATGTAAAAATATGCAAAAAAGTTTGCTGCAACTTTTTGCCATTATGAACTCATTTAATATAAAAGTGTCATTAATAATCATCGCGTATTTATAAAGTTTTAATTACTTTTTGCTTCTTTAATTAGAAAAAGCGAACCGAAAACAGTATGTCGGTTGAAAGCGATCTCTTCATTTTCACTGGGAAAACAGTTGAAACGCAAAAAGCATGTTTTAAGCTCGATATTACAAAAGCGAACTCGTGAAACAAGAAATTAGTGAATAATTAAAATAATTAGATTCTAATTATAATACTTTAATTTAAATATTATAATTGTAATCCTGACAGGCGATCGTTGCTTGAATATTTCTTAACACTAATTTCAAACTTGGTGTAATGAATGTGTTTAGCATTTCATCGTTCAACATATCAAGCGTAATTAGTAACATAAAAAGTTTATTCAATAATCATTTTTGTGTGGTTTGAATACAAAATCGCTCAATTCTCGACATTTTTTCTATTCAATTTAAATTATCATATTTGCAGAAAAATTTTCAATCGTTTAGAATACATCGTTTTCAATATAGAATGCAATTAGAGTTAAAGGGATTTGAAAATGTGCTCGATAGTGTAACCAAAATTTCAGTGACAAGCTCGGTTCGGTTAGAAAGTAACTGTGATGAATGAAGCCTTCGAGATTTCGCTGCCAACTGCGTATCCGACACGAGCGATGCTACTCAATCACCTTATTTGACGCGTTTCTATGAATATTCAATTATATTTGTGAAGTCGGTAGCCAAGTATTGCGTTTCTGCGGGATTTGCAAATAACGGTCGCAATTTCCAATTTCGATTCACTTTTCGCAAAGTTATGCAATATATTTGCTTGCCGATTTAGGTTCACCATTCATATGTAAACCGTTCGGCGACACATCGATCTCTGGTTTTAGTTATTCGCTTATTTCGTTTATTTAAAACAGAGCACAGTGTGCTTGTGAAATTTGCAGCAGAGCTGAAGACGCAGTGATGTGTTGCGAAGAAAGAAACGAGACCGAAATTAAGTTACAGTTAAGCGAAACACGAACCGAATTATGTTCGCGAATACATTAATCAAAAAAGGTTTCTGTTGCCTCAATATTTGCTCACCATACTTTTGCATTTTTGAATCAAATTTCATTCAGAATTGCGTCTGCATTGAAATGCAGTAAATTTGGTACCGAAACTCTAAAAATTCGTTGCTTTAATTTAACTCAATTCGAATATATTGAATTCGAGACAATTTTTTCAAGCCAATATTTCATCGAAAAACTTTTCAAAAATGATTTCGAATTTAACATGATGCGACTGTATATTTCGCTGATTCGCTTTTTAAATTGTTAACAAACTACAAACGAAAGCATTACTGGATTCGCAATTTCATTGCATTATTCATGAGTTACAAAACATGAGATGAAAAATTGAGTGAACAATGAATGCTTCTCTTCTCCAACTTCTCTGTAGTTTCACTGATTCTTCGAATTTTCGGTTTCTTGAAAACATAAACTTTTCAAGAACAAATTGCGGATTCTTCTTTTCATTTTTAATTTCTTAAAAATAATGAAAATGTTTCTCTGCGAAAGCAAACAGTAACCGAATGCAATGTGTACTTTCTTCATCTAATCTCTCTTTTTGTTTTCTCTTTACTTATTAAAACCTAATATAACAGCGATTTATTTGTTTACTACGCTTTTGTTACAACTCCCTTTCTTTTTTTGTAGATCAATTTTTGGTG
>NCKV01001182.1:0-11319 GCA_003675905.2 Leptotrombidium deliense
AAAGTTAACCAATGTTCCTATGTTAGAAAATGAATAAAAACTTGTAAATTTCCATCAATTAGTCTCGGAACCGAACCCGAACCGAACAATCTCTAAGTGCAATTCGTAAAATTCAGAACCCAACCGAACCGAAATTCGGTTCCTCAAGTTGGGAACCGATCCGGACCGGTTCGGTTCGGTTCCGGGTATCCTACATTTGGAACCGAACCGATTCAGGCTCTACCTCTGAAGTCAGGAAATCCAGTCAGTTCAATAAGTTTTTCGATTGCAATATGAATTTGAAACACCCAACAACATCAATTGTACAATTTTTTAAAACGTTAACAAACTTAAAACTTTTAACTCATTTGCAAACATGGAAAGCAATAAAAGCCCGATAGGAGAGCCTGAATCTTGTCTGATTTTCTGGACCCTATTTGCCATGATTTGTCGAAAGTTATTCAATTTTTAGACACCGAACCGACCGTAAACGACGAAATAAGATATCACAAAGGAGCGAAGCTCTTGGAGCTATCTAGAAAGAACTTGAGAACGAGGAAGTAACACACAACTATGAACGAATCGACGAGAAACAACTCTCAGAGTTCAGACTTTTGATTGACTCATAATCTTCGGTTCGCGGAGTTGATTCACTGTAGATTACTTTTGTACGCGATTCTGAATAATGAGCAGGGATGTGAATCTTCGGGAAAATCGGGAAATTCCCAAAAAACCGTAAGTCCTTCCGAAATACCGAAATTTACTGAAAATACCGAATCAGAAGTTTTTAACTCCGATTACTCCGAATCAGTGATTAATCCATTATCACCCTTCACAAAGATTGCACTAATCACTGAAATTGAACGAATAATCGAAAGCCACACAAAATGTCTAGAATAGTCTGTAGTTGCTGTAACATTTAAAACGATATTTGCTTTTTTCTATTCGAAGATCTAAAGTTTTGAATTTGATTATAAATGTGCATAATTTCAGTACACAGTGAAATAAATTGTGGATATAAATACAGTTAACAGATAATAGTGAAGCATAGGCGGCAATTGAAAACTTTTGATACATTCGACATGTAGTGGTGTACAAATGTCACATTAACGTTACTTCTGATTTGAAAAGGTTTTGTGAATTTATCAAATTTTGAAAATCTGTCGACAAGAAACAAAGGAATATTCGTGACATTGGTGTTATCAACGGTTTTTTCCTATTTTTAATGCAATTTTTCATAGTAACAGACATCGATCAAATGATGAAAATACTGTGAAAGCTCTGAATTACAATGACTTTTATTCGAGAAACAATGCTTATTTATTTCCCGATTCTTCCCAAATTTAACGTTTTTCAGCAACCGGCTTAACGCCCGAATTTACATGATTCTCTTCCCATCCCTGATAATGAGGTGTCTTGTAAACGAAATGTTCTCATTTATTCTCTGCTTCAGTCCTCGACCGACAGATCGTCGACCAATCCTCGGAAAAAACTACTAAGCAAAAGGATCTCAGGACACGATAAATGACTGTTTTATAAATATGTGTTTATTGTTTGCTTTCTTCGTCTTATCTTATTCGGAGATTGCTATCTTCGTCTTATCTTTAATTTTGGTCCACAGCGCTCGAAATGATCAGATTACTACAGAAACCAGAGCATATCCAATTCTAGAGGAGATCGAAGGAAAATACAGATTGATTAGCGAATCGTTTATATACAGCGGTGAAACACGAATATAAACCCAATCATGAGCACTTGAGATGTGCATCATAGCTCCGCGGAGAAGGAGTTTACGGATATCGGCGTAGAATCCGCGGAGCGTAGGGGAGTCGGAGAATCCGCGGAGTTAAACAATTTTTTGCAGTTTTCACAAATTTTCTCACATTGATAGAATAATGAAAACTTTTGTTTAGTTTTTGAGGAATAATTGTTAATTATTTCTGTAAAGCTGCTAGCGAAAGACCATTTTTATTCAATTACAAAATCGCGCTAAGCGAGTGCAACATGTACCGTGTTAATTTTTATCTAAGGTTGTGGTAAATAATGTTTCGATTATGCAACTATGCCGCCCAAATGTCGACAAAACGGGCAATATCAAAATTTGAAAATTTCACAACCGGTTATTGAATTTTTACGGAATCGCAGCGGAGCGGAGTTTTCAAAATCATTGAGGAGCGGAGACGGAGTTGATTTTTCAACTCCGTGCACACCTCTAATGAGTACTTGGTTAGATTCACTCAGTTATGAGTTGAACGATCACTTAAGTCGATACAACACTCAACGTATGGCCGACAGTGAATATGGACGGAAGCTTCTGTTAACACGTTTATCTGTAAAACAAATTAAAAATGAAAACTTTTGAAACTACGTCAGTCTTCGGAAACATTATTGTAACTGTAATGTTCTTCGTCACCAGTCGAATGCAACAATTAAAAGTTGTCTCGCGCCGCTTGTGCTTTACTTTGTCGTGTGACTGTATTCATTATCCACACTGAAGTCATCACTTGCAAAGGATAATTTTCGCCACCCTATCACAGATTCATTAGAACTCTTCGTTAAATAAGAATGCACACATGAAACCAAAATCGAAATTTTTTAGAAATCTTGAACAGATCGAAAGAGGAGATCGTTTCAAAAGTTCATTTGAAGTGAACGTCAATTATTTTAGGCATATCTGCTGACTCTATCTCGATAAATATTCCATAATCGAGAGGTTTTACTGTATAAATTTTAAAGATTTTTAGTGAAATTACGTATTTACAGCCGAAAAAGATTTTTACGTAAAAGTGACATGTCTAATGGTAACAAATGTGCATTGAGACTGATGAAAAATTTCGGGTATGGAGCTGTGATAGAGTTAATAATAAGTCAGTTAATTATATAAAACAAAAATTGATGAGTCGACAATACTATGTTGTTCACGATTGTGAAGATGCATAAATAATTAGAACCTGTCGTGATTGCTCCTGTTGTCTTGTTCTCTTTGGTTGACTTCTCCCAACGACTTCATTGCTCCACTGTTCGACATTTGAATCAAACGCGTTGGAGCTTGTAAATTTTTAATAGTCTTTTTTACTTTATGTTCTTTTTTCTCGTCTTCTTTCTCACAACTACAGTTAGAATTCATTTTCAATTATAAACATTTTTTATCGATACAGAAAGCTTAAGTTAAAAATTAATGTGGAATAACACAACTTTTTGACCACAAATGTGCAGGGAATTAAACTTTCAAATAATTTTCGTGATCAAATACATAATTATTAAAAGTTAATTATATTCGACTCTGAAAATTTTAACTTTAGTTGCCGTATAAGGCAGCAGATCGCGATGTATTTGCACAAGCTTAAACAGAGACCACATTTGCTCAATAGAAGTGCACTTCTTTAACTTTGTTATTTGCGCTGCGATCACTTCACGAATGTTTTCATTCACTTTTACGTGTCGTGTGGAGCAGCGTGTTCAAATGTCTAGATTTCAGCTTCAATTACTCTATTTGAACTTCAAACTTTGAAAAGTCTAAAAGTTTATACAAACAAGTTTTCTATTTACTTAGTTTTCAGCGTATTCAAATACAAAGTTACTGAAACTTTAAAATGTAATTAACGAGAAGTAAGTTTAACTTTAATTATTATTTAAACATTAATTAAAGAAAAATTAATTTTACAGACATTTGCTTAAATTGACATTCTTTTTATGTTTTTCACATAAAATCCGTGCACGAGTATGTTGTATGTTGTTTATCATGAATGTTTTATTGAAACGCGAAAATAATTGAATACAGAAGTTAAATTAAGAATGTACGTAAATGTTACTTTCAGTTATGTTCTATTTTATTTATACGACTGCACTGATACACTGTTTATGTAGCTCTTATACAAAATTTGCGTCTCTTTTTGATCTTTAGAGTGATATTAAACATTCAAGAGTACTAAACAGACTCACAGTTAGCAACACAGTCTGTCTAGCAACTTCAGATTAGTTAGCTGTTATGTTATGTTATGTTTTAGAGCAAAAAGGCTAAAATTGTAAGATTTGAATTAATAATTAAAGCAAAATTTTATATGAGGTTATTATGTTACACTATTGTTCCAACACGTTTTTAATGCTGCATTTGGAATAAATTTTTAGAACAATTTTAAACATGTTTAAGTTGTGTAACGTGCTCTATATAATTTATTAAATTTAATATTCTTCTTTATTTTTATTCATGCGTGATTGTTGTAAACAAAGTTTCTTTAAGAAAATTGCTTCCAATCACGAATGAAACCAAAGATGAATATTGATCTGCATCGCACTCAACGATCAACTCGTTTCTTGATAACAAACAATTGGATTTGGAAAAATGTGTTCCAAGATGCAAAGCGATGCATATACGTTGTGAATGCATTAAAAATGAGAAAAATATATTATGCTCAGATATGTTTGAATGCAATATTTTACTCGCAAACTGTCATTAGTCGCAGGAAAACATTTGTCGACATTTTAAATGCGTGTTTCGAATGAAAAAGAGAAAAAGAAGGCACTGCCAGAGTAAATGAACAATGAATTGAATTCAATGCTGAATAAAGCGCATTCATGTCACTGTACATCACAGTATTCATTGGACACAATTTTCTTCATTTCTTGTCATGTAACTTGCCAACGCTGTGATTCCTGCTTTAATTGCAATTCATTGTCAATAGCGATATTCAAGCAAAAATTTATATTTACAACATTTCTCTTTCGTCATCACTTTTAAGTGTGACGCTTTTGTAAATAACACGATTCCATTTGAACCAAGTTTCCGTTTTCTCTCAACTCTTGCACTAAAAAGATTACTTCATTCATCGTTGTCAACCTAATCACATGTATTCTTCTACTTCTTCATCATCATTTCTTGCCAAAAATTGCATCGCGAACACAAAATTATGCCAAAGAAAAAGTTATGATAAAAAAAGTTTCTCTTTGAAACTCTAAATTAAAAATTGCATTCAATGGCAGTATAGAAGTAGTGTAATATTATAAATGCAAAGATTTTCATTTTAAGCGAGCACATTTTGAGGTCAGAGAAAAGGGAAATTTTCTTTATTCTTTTCTGTGACAAAATGAGAACAAAAAATGAGTTGTTTTCTATTTTTACAAAAACAGCGAGAAAAGTGTCGCTTAATATACAGCATTTCAGTGTGACATCAATTTTTACGTTCTTTTAAAGAAAGTGATGAGGATTTCGCTGAGATGAAAGATTTTACTTCCGATATTGTATGTTATGCTAAATTTAAGACTTTCGTTGTTGATTGAAAAGATGCGATACAGTATTTGATAAAATAACTGTTACTTTTGAATGTGGATAAACCGGTTTTGAAGAGAATTTTTTGTCCACAACTTTCCGTGCGTAACAAAAGCTTTCGAATTAAATGATTGTCAACGAAGCGAATCAAAACGCAGCATTAATTAAAACAGTCTTTAATTTGCATAAACGAGCTGTGAATAAATGTAGCGACGAAACATTGAAACTTTGTTAAGAATGTAAAAAGAAAGCTAAAAGTAAAAAAAGTAAATGTAAAGTAGAGTAAACTTTAGAAATCAAATGCTTCTTTCTTTTCTATTTAATTAGCCTGAAAAATCGATAATTAATTGATACAAACGTGAGTGTGATTTGTATAGCGTAAAAAGAGCATTTAGTACTTTTACTGATAACATAATGCACCTAGTACAACATCAGAATGCCGACTTTGATTTCATTGATAATTGTTGTGATGTGATCCGCTTTTTGAAACATTGTTGGTAGCAAAACAAAAAGAGTAAAAAGCGAATTGTTTGTCTTTGGAAGTGGAAAACATAAAACAAACATACATCGTCATTTCCCATGTGGATCGGCGAAACGGTTCCAACTGTGAAATTCAATTGAATATTATTGATAAAATAGAAGAACGCAACTGCATCAATTTGGACTCTCAGTGATTGCGTTGTTGCGTATTTGTTATCCGTTTCGTTTCTTTCTCTTTACTGTTCCAAATAAATATTTTATCACTTTTCTCAGCTTTGCACACATTTATACCTCTTTTTTGCAGAAAAGATTAAAATTTCATATTATCATAACTTCTAATGTGTCGCGATGCACTTTGAAGCGATTAAAAATATTTCTCCGCTTTTTAAGGCTAATATTCTATATTGCATATTTTAATATTAATATTCACTTTTATTTCAGTTTTATATAGAATGCAATACAATGCAATGTATTTACTTTACTTTATGACGAATAGATCAAAAAGAACAATTAAATTAAAATGCTTTAATTAAATCAAATGCAACTGCGACATTTACATTGAAATATTGGGCAAATAAGCAAAATCAATGAAAATTTATTGCAGTCAAATGAAAAAGAGCAAAAATGTGAAATTGGATTAAATAAGCACAATGTTTCAATGTTGTTGCATTTCGAGTACAGAATTGATTTCGAAAAGAAAAATTTAAAGTCAATGAAAATTAAATCGATTTTCAAGGGTCGAAATGTAATTAAACGCCGAAAAGAAGCAACAAAATAACACAAACAACAAAAAGTAAAATGCTTTTGACTAGATACCTTAACTTGAGAATTTAATGTGTGCGAATAAAAATACTTTTAATAGCTTAAGAGTGCCTCATAAGTTTTGAAAATTTTTCGGAAAATTTAAAGCAACTGAAAAATTGAGTCGCAATTTAAGTTTTAATCTTAAGATTTGAAAAGTAATCAAAAAAGGAATAACGAAAGAGCAGCAAGAAACGTTTGAACAAGTGATGATGCAATTAAAGTGTTTTTTGGTCCCGTTTTCCGTTGTGTTTTTCACGCGAAATTAGTTTTTCACAATACTTTTCACTGTGTTCAAAGAAAGGCAGTTTTGAAAAATTAACTCTTCTCGTTCTATCTCTGCAAGCAAAAGTGTTCAAAGCATTTTCAGTCTTCTTTGGTTTGTTGTGTTGATGCGCGAGTTGTGAACGTTCAGTCGCATTGAATCTGCTTCGAAGTGAACGTTGTGCTCAGTTTCGCTTTTATAACGTTAAACTGAAACTTTTGCTCTTGGTAAAAGTGTGCGACACATTTGCACACAGTCCACTGTATTATACTGTTATAATTCAGTAATACAGCTAATATTGCAGATATGCTGCTGTCCAACGAAGAGATCATGTTAAATGATGACGACGAACGCGGCGTAACGAACGTGTTTCGGATAGGTTCGGAGGATGAAGATGATTTTGTTCGCGAAGTCATTACCGAATCATCAATAATCGGCAAACAAAAGTTTACTTCAACGAGCTCTGCATTCACGAATCTACTGCAATACACGAGTAATTCGAGTGCGAACTACGAACGCGTTTTACCATTGTTAATGGACAACAAAAGTGATAATCTTGTATCTGCGACCGCATCTCTACTCACGTCATTCGGTGAACGTTCCTTGTTTAATTACTCGAATTTGGATCGATCACTTGTCAGCTACAATGAGTCAAATAGTACAACGCATAGTACTAACGTCACCGACGAAGTTTATCAGATTTTAGGACCGGTCAGAGACCCGTTGTCCACAGTGATACCAATGACATTAATCTACGGCTTAATATTCATCACCGGTGTGCTTGGAAATGTTTGCACGTGCATTGTTATTGTGAAGAATAAATATATGCACACGACGGTTAATTATTACCTATTTAGTCTGGCTTCATCCGATTTACTGCTGCTAATACTCGGATTACCGCAAGAAATGTGGATGCTGTGGCAAAAGTATCCATATGTATTCGGCGAAACGTTTTGCGTGATTCGCGCGTTGACCTCCGAAACGTCCACGAATGCGTCCATTTTAACAATAACCGCATTTACAGTCGAGCGATACATGGCCATTTGCCATCCACTTCGAGCTCACACAATGTCCTCGTTGCCGCGGGCTGTGAAAGTGATACTCGTCATCTGGGCGTTCAGTGCGATGTTCTCCGTTCCGATCGCGATTCAATTGGGAATTGTGTTCCAGGTGAGTTGCATCACACTTTCTTCTCCTTCTTTGCAAGTTGTAATCATATCATTACACTTGTGCAACATTGTTCGTCAAGTTAATCAAATATCGCATCTCGTGTTTCGTACACTTTCACACTTTACGTGTGATTGCCGAAACTTTTTTAATAATTTACTTCGCACTTCGAAATGCGACGCAAAAATAGTGTTCGATTAGTTAGCTGCAATTGATGCATTTCAGATTAGTTTATATTTAGCAACACAAATCGTTGTTTCGCAAACCTTTTAAATAGATTCGCTTTCGCTGTGATTACATTAATAAATAGCCAGCTTTCAGTGTCTGTATTGATTTCAAATCCTTTGTAATACATTTTAAATGTGTTTGAAAGCGAAAATGCATCACTTCGCATCGTTCTAAAACTTTTGTGATATCTGATGAAAAATGCATCGCAAGGCGAAACATCGTCGCTGTTCACGACGAAATCAAAATATATGCACACAAACTCGTATCTCTGCTTAATTGCTATTTGCTATCCATTTACTTAAGACGATCGCATTTCGTTACCAATCATTAATCTTTGTTGTTTTGTGCACAAAATTGCGAAGTATGTTGAAATGAGACAACATTTTTTGTGGCGCGCATTTGTCGCTTGAAGGCATGAATTGGTATATTGAATTGTGGAACACATTTTGTTGTTGCTCAAAAGATGCCAAAAATACATTTTTTATTGTTATTGAAATTTTCTTATACAACTTTTCTTATCTTAACGAACTCTTTTCTCTCCTTTTTATATTCTCGATATTTGTGCAACAACAACAAACCGAATTGACTTTGATTCAATATTTACATTACATTTCACAATCTCGACTTGACTCTTATTTTTCACGTAAACTTGGATTACTCTTAACTATGCTTAATGAAGTATTTGCAAAACGGAACGATATTGAAAGAATCGGCGCATTGTACGTTAAAACATCCGTTACCACATGTATTCGAAATATCAACGGTCTGCTTTTTCGTACTGCCAATGTGCGTCATATCACTGCTCTACGTGTTAATTGGAATTCGACTACGTAAATCTGCGTCGATGGGTGCGAAGGAGGAAGATTCGCCGGAAGGATGCGTGGCACAACAGCATCACAATAATCGCTTTGGATCCGTTTCACACGGCAATTACAGACAACAAGTTGCATCCAGACGATCAGTGATCAAAATGTTAGGTAAGCAATAATCGATTATTTATTTCATTGAGAACAGTCGTTTTTGACTTAGCTTTTGCTTTGATAGCGTGCAGAGCAAAAATCGTTTGCAAACAAAAACTTTCGACGTCTGTAAATGTCATGAAATGACATTGTTTTTAACCAGTGCTGAATTTGATAGCGAAACATTTGATACGAGACTCACTTTTCTCTTCATTCTCATCTTTTTACGCTTCAATTATTTCGTACTTTTTATAACATTATATTCTTTTAGAGACAAAAAATACATCACAAAAACATGTCGCTTCATATGCATTAAATTTGCATGAAAAACTTTCTCCTTAATTACATTCAATCAGCGATATTTTGTGCGTGTTTGTTTAGCGCTAATTTGTATGCAATTCAAGCGACTGCGATTATTGTGTTGTTAAATACCAGTGATTCTCGCTTTTTTGCAAGCACTTCTTTTTTTACTGAAATCATTTCGATAGTGAAAATGTGCGCAAATGTATATTCACTGCATCAAATGACCGCTATAATGGTCAAAGATTTGCAACTCAATGCTTTTTAGTACACCAAGAGTAGTGTTGAGAAATTACTCTTATTTCATCATTGCTACTAATATTGCATTGTATAATATATTTGTTTATTTAGTTCAATTATTATTTTTGGTTTACTTTTGAAAAATGAGTACATGTATGTAATGCAAAGCGATTTAACTTCGTACATTTTCCTTTTCATTTATGATTTCAAAAGTATTTTTTGTTGCACAAAATAAACAAAATTTTCTGAATATGATTACGAAAATGAAACAGAAATCTCATTCAATGTACGCATTCGGACATAAATACCCTTTCATTCGTCCCTACTCATCATCAGTGAAATATTGAAATATTTAATTTATACATACGAACATAAAGAGTTGAAACTATACATTTCCCATTAATAAGTAAACACTGCATTTCATAATTTGCAAATGTATTCAAGTATTAATTAAATGTATATTTAAAATATTCGTCGAATAATCAGTGATGTAAATGAAATAAAACGAAAAACATTGAACACGCTTGTAATTATATAAGGAGTTAATATTTAATGATATAATATGAAAAATATGTGTTTCAATGTTTTACAATTTTGCATGTTATGCGTTGCAAATTAATACAATTTTTCGATCAAAATTATCGTCATTAGATAAAATCATTTTGATTGCAGCATGAAAGCAGTTTTCTTATCCAAAACTGTAAATTTAACAACTACTACGATCTCTTAAGCTTTCGAGTGTGCTGTTAAAATTTTGTAAAAATTGTTATTGAAGCAATTTCTTCGCGTATAAAGACATGAAAAATATTATTCATATTTTCGAATTACCTTATTTGAAAAGCAAAATTTTTGCACACAATTTTCGAAAATTTCGTTTACTGGAAAATTTTCGCAAATTTTGGAAACGTGACGCAAATTCATTCGTGTGCATGTTTTAGTATAGCTAGAATAGACGTTGATTGCTATAGGCTAACATAGTTGAAATTCGTTTATTACATTTTGAACTCAATGGAAATGCAATAGTAAATTTTTGTGCGATAGATCAAAGTTGCCGTTGTTTCATTAATTGTTGAAAAATTTTTGCAATTTTTGTAAACGTGACACAAATTTATTTTGCATGCGTGTTTATATAGCTCGAATAGATGTTGTTGACTATAAGCTAATAACACTGAAATGATTACATTTTTGCAACTCAATGTGACTGCAATCATCAATTTCTGTGTAATCGATAAAACTCAACGCTGTTTTGCTAATTACAGTAATCTCAGTAATCGATTCGAGTACATCCTTCTAATGTACTTCGACTCCTTAACAATTCATATGTATTCATTGCATTGCAATGCATTTTTTGTTCACCGTTGTCGTTCACGTCGTTACTTTGTTCTTTGATCTGCTTGTTACTCTAGCTTCGAGTACATTATACATGTCGTTGTCTTTCGACTGTTGATCGCAATATTGGCGCTCATTGTTAATCCAGGCAGATTTGTGAGTGTCGCGTATTTCGTTGACGTTTCGTTTTTTGCTCGTAAAAACAGACAACAGCGAATAGACAATAAACTAGATCGATGCCATCATTTCATCGCTAATGTATTCTGAATAAAAGAGCTTATATAGTACAACAAATTTGCCACAAT
>NCKV01001183.1:0-11318 GCA_003675905.2 Leptotrombidium deliense
GACAATTAGCACTATAAATATCTAAACTAAGTGAATTAAGGTTTTCGTTTTGCGGAAGAGAATCTAAGTAAAAGGTTGTACTTATGCGATGCCAAATGAATAACTCTTGTAAAGTCTGCGGTACGAATTCTAGAAATCTGCCATCATTCTCCTCCAAAAAGATTATTTTAAGTGTTTGCAGAAACTGCGGAATGTGTTCGTCCGAAGCGTTTAAATGTGTCAACGTTAGCTTCGTTATATTCGGAAAACAAACTGCAACAAATTGCCAATGGAATTCGTTGATGCACGTATCTTCGATACTTAGTTGTGTCACATTTTTCAAGTGTTGCTTGCAGAGCAGAAGCACATCAAGGAAACTTAGCGTCCACAATATTTCTACCTTTTTCTTCAGAGACTCCATCGGATTTATAAAATGAATGCATTTCACTCCATTGTACATTTTAATTGCTGTCCAAAGTCTTTCTATGTTGTTTCTCAGTCGACAAATGAAAATACTCGTCGCTTTCGTTCGCAGTACATAATCAACCAACGTTTTCATTTCTTGATTCGCTAGCCTGCAATTGAGTAAATCGTTGGTTTTCATTTTACGTAAAATCTTGCACTTCATTTCAACAGGAAGCTTCGCGATTTCAAATGATTCTTCGGCTGATCGCCAATTGCTAAGTCTGCGGTAATCAATAAATTAAATTAAATACGTTTTCTAATCACTTACGTTGCAACAATCTTTTGAAAAAATTCTATCATTACTACTAAAGCGCCGTCTTGAATAAGTGTTACTTTCTAATGAAAAAATTCTACAATAAATTCAACAATGTGACAGTGTCGCATATTCGTGATATTCACGTTTAACAAACGTAAAAAGTTAGTTAATATGATGTGACATTAATTACAGACTATTTTATGCACTTTTAGTCACTCTAGATTAAGAACACTTTTCATATCCGCACAGTTTGAAACAAAAACAAAAAATGATGTGACAAATGCGGTGCACCGTTTAAAATAACTTTTAAGTAATAATATTGATCACAAAACGAGAGAAAGTAATATTTTGCAACTTAAGTAACAATTAATATTAATATTAATTGTTAGAATCGTTTATTCTGATGTTATCTGCAAATGAATATAATTGGAAACAAATGAAGATTGAATCTCCTTTTTTGCTTGTTTCAATTGAAATGAATGAAGAGTCGCTATAATGGTCTTGTTTATTGTACTCTGCAAATAACAGTCAATAATTCTGTACATTAATTTCTCAGGAAATCACATTACATAAGAACACAGTTAAATGTTTTATCAACGAAACGATTCGTGAGTTGCTTTCAAATCGCAGATATTTGTGTTTGTTGTGTTCAAATATGCAGTGTGAACCAATTCAAACAACTGCTTTCAGTTTCATTTCTGATTTCGTCGCTCAATGTTAACATTAATACAATGTGAACTGTATTTGAAGTACTCTAAAAACAGTGAATCAATGTTTTAACAGCAAAGAAACAAATGCTTAGATCACTTAATACATAATTGCGGCGTTTTCGTGTGGAAACGTAAGAAATAATTAATTTTGAGTACAAAATGTTTGTGAATGTCCAAAGTGAAAAATTAATAGTCGCATTGCTATGAAAAACTGATCATTTAAACTATCACCGAAAATTGGTGTACATTTACATCTATATTCACTATAAATTGTTTTCTTTTTTCAATACACGGAAACTGCGACCAATTGACACGTCGGCAACGACTGTTAACCAATTTCCAGAATCAAAAGAACGTTCAAACAGTCGCATAAAGCATTCAATTACTTCAACAGACTTTAATTCTTTTTAATTCCCAAATTTGTATCGTTCTCAGCTTTCATCAAACGTTCATTGAATAGAATATAACTCCTTCTTTGTTACCGGACACCGTCTTAACAACATTCTTCGTCGCTTCGCTGCCAACTCCTTGAACAGCTGCCGATTGATTTACTTTAATTACTTTGCTCGACGAGGCAGCTCTTGTTGCGTCTTTGACTAGATCTGGATTATTGTTCACTGTACTAGAGGTGCTACCATTTTTGTTTTCATTTGACGTCGCCTTACTATTCACTGGACAATAAACAGAATCCGTTGAATGTTTCGGCGAAGAGCTCGCTCCTTCAGGAGTGCCTCTTTCGTCTTTCGTTGTTGGAATAACCATTAGAACCGGAGGCGATGGCTTAATTAGTGCAACATTTGGCATCGATATTGTCTTGTACTGCAGAGACGACGGCTGGTGTGTACTGCACTGTCGAGCATTCATTGCTATATTCTGCGGTTGAAAAATATGAACCATTAAACCGTCATCGACGGGAACCGCTCGCAGTTGTGACGCTTGTCCCAATGAAGAGGCTGGGCGTTGCATTGGTACATTTTGCTGATCGCAGTATTGCTGTTGTTTTTGTTGTTGTAATTGCATTTGTCGCAAATGTTGCTGAATCAATTGTTGTTGCTGATGAGGACGTGGAAGAGTAGCACCGACCTGTGCCAATCTTTGTTGGTACTGAGGTCCTCCCTGCTGTGGAATCAAATATACATGTCTCTGGTTGTGGGAGTGACGGAGAAGTGTTTGTGACTGATGCCCAGCAGGTAATTGCATTGGTTGAGGATTTGGCTGTTGCGCATGAGTTTCATTTTTAGGTTTAATTCCTCTTACAGACGGCCTTTTTCCAAAACCAAACGTTGGGTCTTCATCCTCGGCCAAAGAATACCTCTTTTTAATTCGATCGATCCTTTCCTGATCTTGTTGTACGAACAGTTCCAACTCATCTTTCGCATTGTTATTTGCAACTTGATTGAGCCTCGTCGGTTCAGCTGGAGGAACTGGAAGTTCCCCGGGTTTTGGCGGTTCATCCCAAACGTGTGGATATGCGTTAAGACCATCACGACGCCTAATCTCACTAGGATTTGGGAAATGTGTTTCTTTGGATAGCTGCTGATTTTGTGGAAGTGTGCGATGAATAATTCTAGAATTTGATGACAAAACAGGTGATGAATGAGGGATTGGTTGCGTTTTTAATTGCCCACTCGTCACAGTGACCAAGGTTTCAGGTGCATGCGGCCGTTGTTGCAATTGATATCGCAACTGATGCATCTGCTGCTGAGGTATCACTATAATTTGTCTCTGTGGTGGTGGGTATTGAGGAAGCCTTTGCTGAACAACTGGAGACTGTTGAGGCACAGCTGTCCTCGGAGACGCCTGTGGACAAATGTGGTGATAGTGCTTTTGTTGAGGAGAGGGCTGTTGAATTTGTGGTGAGTGCACAGTGTGAGGGTGCACAGATTGAGTGTAAAACACTTGATGTGAAGAGTGATGGGGTAATGTGTTATGAAAATGTTTGTGATGTTCATACGGAGGCGGAGGAACTTTCGACACGAGCTGAGGACTGTGAGCGTTTCCTGGAGTTTGATTCACACTGAGACACTGGGTGTAATGAATGCGACGCGGTGCTGGTTCGGGGGCAGTGCGAACGCAACCGCTTTGTGTTGTGTTTGGAAAAGATGTGAATGAAGCAGTTCTTTTCGTGGGAACCAATGCTTTCGGTTCAGAAGTGTATTCGATAATCAGATCTTCTTTTGGCCAATTTTGCGATAATTTTGACGTATCGGAAAAACACTGTTTGTTCGCATCATTTACATTGCGTTCATCTCTCATAGAAAACACTCTTTTCTCATCTAAAAACAAATCGTTCGATAGATGCAAAGCTTCCAATTGAATGTCTTTGCATTGAGAGGAACAAGGAAAAGATTTCGGTCGCATCGTTACAGCGGGATGATTACCGCTATTTTCAACAATTAATTGTCTTTCAAAGGCTTTTCTAATTTCAGACACAGAAATGGAAGCAACTTTGTGTTCTCTGCTGGGCTCTTCATTGGCGTTAACAGAAACAGAAGACTCAAGTTCAGGAAGATTGTGATTCGTTGCAATGTTTAAGTGCTCTTCACTCTTAGCATCATTCGAAGATTGAGTTTCGCATCGATCGCCTTCCGACGATTCATTAATTTTGCGAACTTCATTATTCGCATTACAATCATTTGCGGTCACTTCTATATTTTCTCCATTTGATTCCAGGCTACACCTTACTTCACGAACGGTATCCGTCGACTCAGCTTCACTGTCGATGTGTACATCGATCTCATTATTTGAACACAGGCTTATCGCTTCGTTATTCAAGGATTTGTTTCTCAATTCACGCTCTGTTTCTCGATCTGTGATGGAGCAGTGATCATTCACCATCGCATTTGTCATTAAAATAATCGTATCTTGTGAAGTGAAACTAGAATCACTAGCAATGTCTTGAAGTGATCCAGTTGGACTCGATGATATTTCGTCAGCCTCTGAGAAAGTCTCTGACGTTTCCGATGCCAAGCTGTTTCTGTCGCCGGGATTGCTGCTCTTCACTTGTATTTCTTCACCGGTATTCACGTTCGCATTGTCGTAACGTTGAACGCTCTCCTCAATGAAAGGGTTGAAAACGGTGTCCATATCACTGGCATGCGATCCAATCGCTTGCAGAATATCGTCTTCTTTCAGAACTCCAATAATAGTGTCTTCTTCGAGCAGTTCATTGTCGTCCAAAAGCATATTTTTCCAGTTCAAACCTGAAGAGACTGCAGCGTCATTTTCATTTACCTTTCGGTCATCGAATCCATCGTCATCAATGAAGTTGATGCTCTCGTCGTTATCAAACGAGCACATTGAGCGAGTGTTTGTGGTACAGTCTCTATAATCCGGTGGAGGATCGAAAGGCAGTAAGTCTTGATATTCAATCGGAGGTTCAAACATATATCCTTGTGCAGCGACTTCAATTAAGTTGAAATCAGTCGGGGACTTAAGAGCAATGATTTGCGGCATAAACTCCTCAGGCCAGTCATCGCAAAAGACCATCATCGTCTCGGAGAACTTCACCCGTTTCTTTTCTGACGGTGCGTCGAGTGAACTTTTCTTTAGCAAGCCTTTCAACGGTTTCTTCGGAACTTCAATGCTGCTGTCAACTGCGGACACTTCGGACGCGGAACCGGACTCGCAGTCCGCTGTATTCGAGGGTGTGGTCGTTGACATATTCGCACTTGTAGATTCCATTTTTATCACAGAACAGTTATCTTTAATCTTGGCTTTGACTAAAATACTTTGTTCTTGATTTTGATCAGCAGCACTGCAAGTTTTGTCATCGTCGTCGTCTTCGTCTTCGTCGACGAGGAGGACGTGTTCTACAGCAGTCGACGCACTCACAGGTGAAGGAACCTCTTCTTTAGATACGGTATCGACGACTATCTGCAACTCATTACGACACATTTGGACAACGCGAGGTTCCGTAGGCGACGATGCGAGATGCAGATTGTGCTCATCGTCTCGGTCGTGTTCTACCGCAACGTTCGGCTGCTGCACAAAAGTTTGCTGCTCATCTACACTCACTCTGGTAACTACAGGAAACGAACAGTTTGCATCTCCAACATCAGTTGCTTGTGACCGCACGCTTTGCTCGAGTATTGCATCTGCGCTCGGTTTGTCGCATCCAATCGAATCCGGTGATCGATCTCTGTACTCACATGGTTTCAGTTGACAGTCGCCAACTCGTTCTTCGCTGCGATCGATACTCGAAATAGAAACATGTGATGCAAAGCTTGCATTCCTGGAATTTTGTTCGTTATTCGCGCGAGAATCCTGCGAAATGGGTTCTTTTGAGGGACAAACAATCGACGGGTCGTTCTCGTCGAGTGCTGCACTCGGTACAATAATAGCGACAGCTGTCGCTGACTCGGTCTCGACAATTTTCTCACTGCTGTCATTGCTGTGAACACTGTT
Organism: Leptotrombidium deliense; assembly: GCA_003675905.2. Lineage (NCBI taxonomy): Eukaryota > Metazoa > Arthropoda > Arachnida > Trombidiformes > Trombiculidae > Leptotrombidium > Leptotrombidium deliense. The sequence continues at coordinate 5,818 of NCKV01001183.1, forward strand.
CACACTGACACCGCTATCGACGCTGTCAAACGTCTCTCCGCCACTGTCCGCGAACTTGCTGCAATGCAACGTTTTCATATCTTCGTCTTCGAATTGCAGGTCAGGCGGTGGACAAGCAGGAGGAGGCGGCCGTGGAGCACGTTTCGGTGGCTGAGGCACATCACAATCGTTCGCTTCCAACAACTGATGCCGCACTTCATTCGATGCCTGCACAGCTTGTTGCGTCTGAAACAACCAATTTCTCATTAAACAGTCTTTCGATGCGTTCTCCGACAAAGCAGACAATTGAATGACAATTACTTTTCGTAACGAAACTAGTTGAGCACAGAAAGCGGAACAATTATTCGTTTGTTATGCATCGTTTTTGACAACAGTGCGCTTTTACAATTTTAATTTCGAAAAAAGAGAGTTCAAATGCAGTCATTGCTATCGCCTAAAATACCTTTTTATGCAACATTCTGTTTTCACACATCGACTACGAAACACTGGTTTCACAATACATTTGCTTTCAAGTCGTTAATCGAATTGTTTGGTAAGATTGTAGTCGCTTAGAAGCACCTAAAAAGTTAAGCGATTCCAAAGACTTCGTTAAGTGTTCACTGAGCTGGTGGAAACACTTCAGGATCAGTTGGCAAAGTTTGTTACCAAATTAACGTTCGTTTTGTGCAGATTAACGAACAGTGAATTAGACTTTGCGTGCATAAATTTCATTGCTTCAAAGGATTATTTGAAAGGCTTCTTGAAGATTAGTTTATCAGTGCACCGAAATTCCTCATTTTTAACACTACTATTGTTCGTTGAATGCAAGCGTGTACGTAACAAAACATTTTAAAAACAAAAGCAATATTAGGAGTGAATACAAATGACTTTGGTTTCCACACTTTTGTCCGCTTTATTGTATTAACCTTCTCAATGAGACACACTTCAAGACAATTTTCAGTGTGAAACCTAATTTCGGTTTGAATGCAACCGAACGTAATAAGCTAAAATGAACATTAAATCGTGGATAGAAACGCACTTAAACATTACTTCTTTCATTACTTCTGTGAAAACAGTGAAAATATGAAATCATTTGCGACACTCATTTCGTAATTGACGGTTAATTATGAACGAAACAATGAAAATATGTTTCTCTGTGTTTCAATGCATTCGTATTTATATTACACAACAAACAAAAAGTGAAGCAATATTTCAAAAGGAAAGCATTGAATCGAATACGAATCACGGCCTCCGTTTTTTAGATCACTTTTTGAATGCGAACTGAGACCGTAAAACTTTTTTGTCAATTATTTGTTTTTTGCGAACAGTTTTTGAATTATTTAAAAGATGAATGAAAAACGCACGGAAAAGGCGTTTGCAACGCAACGCAATTGTTTGCTGCAATTCGATTCAAAAAATATTAACAAAGTTCGCAGCAGTCTGAACAGCGAGCATCGAGCACCACCTCGAAATACACGTAATCTTCTCTTTGTTACTTAATTGCAGTTAATTAAAACTTTTGCGTCATAAATCATCGTTACAAACGAACGTTAGAAGCACAGCTATATTCGCAGCATCCATTTTAGCCATTTTCTCTCGAAAGCCAACAAAAAAGAAACGAAAACAATTTCAAAGAAAAACTATTGTCTCGAAATATTTCATCGCGCACCGCATAATGAAACTAAATTTAACATCGACTTGTTCACGATTCTTTTATTCACAATAAAAAGTAAAGACGTTTTTCTTGGAAAAAGTTTATTTTTCAATGAAAACACGATTTTTGTGAGCAAAGAACAGATGAACAGCAAAAAAGAAGAGACGAAAATATATGAAATATGTTCATTTGCGATCGGACAAGCAAACAAATAGTATTTGGCGCAATGCTTCGACTGGTATTTAATTTCAATATAAACGTTGATTAATTTGATTAGAACACGAAAGCTTCACTTTGACAGTAACACGTATAGCAATTACTTTTAGCATCTATTCATCGCTTGGATGCAAACAAACTCAGGAAACTGCGTTCCTCCTCAATATTCGTTTCCAACGAAAAACTGTTTGTTTGCTTTTTCAACGAGAAAATTAATCCAAAAGGGATTGAATTCACAATTATTCTTTGTACATTTGCTGTAAAATGTTTGCTTTTCTTAATAAACTCTTCAAACAGCAGTTAATTGTGTGCAGAATTTCAATGCGTTGGCAACAAAACGTTTCAGCAACATTCACGTTCACAAATAGTGCAAACTCATAAAAAATTAATTTCGTAGTGCTATAGTGTAGAAGTGCGAAAGAAGTACACAATCAATATTCGATACATCCTCTTTCTGATGCACAAAAGTGTCACCGAAAGAATCTCGTAAAATATGCTTCGTGTTTGTTCTCGTTGCCAACAAACGTTGACTCTTTAAAATTTCAAAAGTTGCTTTTGCTGCTCGTCCATCGTTTACTTCACATGAAATATGTTTTCATCGATATTTTTCACTGTTTACTTGCTTTTTCACAACAAAATTGAAATTGAAGATCAAAAAATGTGAGCAACGAAAAGTGGAAGCAGGTGAATGAAGTTTGAGTACAACTTTAGCTGAGGACGTGCTTTTGATACACAAGTGTCCGGAAAACGGATATTAGTGCAGTACAAATATCCGCCCTTCAAGAACCGTTACGAAGTAGTGAAAAAATTCTCACTGCCTTCGCGTTTTTTATGAAAATGAAAATTGATGCGACAACGTTCACAATCTGTGAAATAAACGAAGAACTCGTACACTTCCTCTGAAAACGGGACTCGGATTCACTGAACCGTTCAGCGATCACAGACGCAGGCGACGGTTACTTAACAAAGCGAATATAATTACGAGTTTTGAATAGCGAAAGAAAAGTGTCAAAAAATATTCAGTAACAGTTGGCAGTTACGAATTGAGAATCAATACACATTCATGTAAACTGCAATTATCGGGTAATTCACATTTCGGTGCACGACTGCTGAGCATTCAAAAGATTATCATTTAAATTAGAAGTCATTGTCTTCATTCTTCTTTTTCTAGAAAAGTGAGATATACTAAAGTGTACGAAAAAATTGCTAAAAAATCTGATTTCGAAAAGTTAAAAATAAAATTTCGCTAATTTTGTTGCATTTATTTTAGAACACATATACAAAGTTGCAAAAAAGTGGCAGAAAGATTAGTGCCTGTAAACTGAAATTAAACGGTAATAAATGTGAATAAAGAGAAACGAGCCGAAGACTAATGTTAACAACGCTTCTGATTTATCGTCGATTCATTGCAACAACATTTGATTATTAAAAGAGAAACGAAAGGCAAAAAGAGAAATTATTTCCAAACGAATGCCTACCATTTAGGTATAAGATTAAAATTAACTTTCGCAAACTGTGCAGCTAGATTAGGAGTACACAATTTGAGCTGTGAGTTCACTTCAGTTTTTTCTCTTCGCGTACAATTTAAAAGATTCATATTTTCAAAAATTCAGGTCAATCTAATTTGTGTTGCGTTATCATTTCAAACGAACGCAAATAAAATCCCGAATTACTTTCATGTTTACATTTCAAAACACTTCTTTGAAATATATACTGACAATAACACAAAAGGAAAGTTAATTTGCAAAATGCAATGTTGTCACAAACACACAGGTGTTCTCTGTTCTCATTTGTTTGTCGTGTTCAATTCCACAGAGATTTCAATTTGGAATGCAAGTGTGCACTGTTAACAAATGCATCGCGCAATGAATGTGTAAATCGTGTTTTGTCGATTGAAACAAATTGAATGAGAAAATAAGAGACAGTAACACTGGTGCAATGTTTGTTTACATTTTTTGTATGCCTCGTTTTTGACGCCCGAAGCGAAGCATCGCATCTCATAAATCAGGGGGAGTTTCGGAGTCAAGGGTCACGGATAGCAGATCACGTTCACAGCCATATTTCTAAATCGCAGCTGTTGAGTGTGATTTTTACATTCAATTTAAATTACACAATCAATAACATGTTCACACTGATCAAAGCACTTGACTGCTGCAAATTGCGTTTCAGTTCTCTCGACGTTAACAATTTAAGCGTTGCTTAATTCACTTTATTGTGCGACTTAACGAATATTCGTAACAAAAGTGCACTCAAATATTGTTTCTCTTGCCGCGTTTGACGGCGATTCATTGTGTTTAAGGTCGTAATTCACTGTTTGTGAAGCGGAACACGAATCTCATGTCTTGCATTTAAAATAACAATTATTTATTTCACGCAAAAGTGACGACAGACGCAAGTAAGGTGTTAATCCAACTTAATCCCGACCGTTTTTGAGCACATCGGATTACAGTCTGCAAATCGCTGCTATTATTGCATTTCAAGCTATGTAAACAACAAAAACTTTTGAAAACGCAAGCGAATGGATTATGTTTCGCAGACGCATTTCGCATTTAAATAATACAAGAAACGATCGGTAAAGAAATGTTTGCGATCGTTTTCAATTGCATTCCATTTTATACAAACTTTTCGTTTATAAATCTTAAGAAAAGCAATTCGTGTACACATTGCAATATATACGTTCGTTATACATTCGGCTTTACAGACATGAAAAGTATTAAAGTTTGCGTTTCAATTGCATTATGAAACGTTCGAATGCACCTTGTAAACTTTTGTGTAACATTCACATTGTAATTTAAAATTGGTTGCATTCTTGGCGAACGTTTTGCCAGTGAGTCGAGTAATGCTAACTGTGAACACGCCGAAATTATAATATTATTTCATTGAATGCACACGAAACACGATGCTTTGCTTTCATTTTGGCTCGATTCACCTCCGCGAACATATTTGTCTCCGAACAGACAACACGAGAATTGAAAACGAATTCTCGTTACGTATTCAAAAGGAAGTCCAAAATGTGAACATTGTGAAAGCAACAAACGTTGGCGAGAGCATAATTGAATGAAAGCATCGTGGCGCCTGATTATGTTGCATTGAAATAAAAGCAAAACGTATCAAATTCCGCAAAATGCATCTTAAAGCCGTAAAAAAGTTTCTGAAACGATCTAAACTTTTCAATGCCTGCAAGCACTGCGAAAATGGAGAATCTTTCCGTTTCGTGTTAAATACGGTTTCCTCTCTCGCTATCGAATGCGAATTCGAGTGCACACAGCGGCTGCTGAATGAAATTCATACACTTCTTTGACTCCATTCAGGCTTTAATGAACGCATTGCAGATTGTAAATGAATTTCTTCGGTATTAAATGCAATCGTCTGTCAAACGTATCTGTTTACCCACACACAACGAGTAAATTAGTTTATACAAGTTTGAAAAGTGAATTCGTTCACTCGAAACTTTCGAGAGTTTTCAGTCCTGGTTCTGGTTCAACTGAAAGATAGCTGACAAGAAGAACAAAGTTTGATCACTTTATTTGATCGCGTAATGAGTCGAGTGTCGGTGAACGATTGATTCGAATGCAAATTTTCCGGTCTAAAGTGTGCAAATTAAAAGAGATTAAACTCGAAATTGGCGAAGAAAATGCAAAACGATAGGAAA
>NCKV01001184.1:0-11317 GCA_003675905.2 Leptotrombidium deliense
GAATTCAAATGCACCTGTCTCTTCTTCAGGCATAATTCTACTACATTTTCTATGAGAAAGTTTCTGAAGTTGATGAAATTTTCAATGTTGTAGTTTTCCAGCGAGGTTTTCAATATTTCAAATTCGGCGAAGTCTAAAGAACTTACGTAAAATGATTTCACCGGTATGTTTCTTTTATTATGTAATCAATTCCGAAACTTTATTTCAAATTCTTAAGTAATTCTCTTGTGTATTTACATGTACAGTGTGCTGATTTGAGAATTGTACTTAATGGTAGTGATACACTCAAATAATATTGAAATACAGTAGTTTATAATTGTTGTTCGTTTCAAACGAACAATTTGCTACTTCTGCTCTCGATTTTGATTAATTGTGAACGTTTTTATTCATCGAAGTACCATTGAAAAGTTCCAATTATTCTTTGATTAAGTGACAAAAAATTTCATTTGAAAGTAGAGCGAAGTTGTCAGGATATAAATTTAAATGTAGTTAGAATACAAAGTGAAGCACAAGCATGCTTAAACTTTTGATTGCTGCGTCCATTTGGTGCATCCGTGTTGTCGCATCGGTGTTTCTTCCTAAATTCTGTTAATTAACTTCATTCGTATTTTAAATTAATCATGTTAGAATTTTAACGACTCTCGACTCTAGGAAATGTGTCCGGAGCGATTCTGGTTACTGATTTGGCATTGGCAATCGTGGTGCCGATGTTTTCTGCATTCGGAAGCTGAGAAGAAGCATAGTTTTACAAGTTTTCACTTTTATTTCATTTTTTAGATTAAAAACAGAAAAGAGTTTCCTCAACACATGTTCACTTTCGCAAGGGAGTGGTCGTTCAACTGACAACTTAGTGACTCGCTGATCGAGTGCTGCCGATTGAGTCCAGATTCGTGATTCCTCGCATATTACGATTCGCATTAATGAATCGGTGATATTTCACTACCAACTAGTTTGTACTTTCTGTACGCTCAGGATGGAGCGCAGGTACGGTAGCATTAAAAGTGTGGGTGATGATGGATTTCAAAATTTGTAGCTTGAATGGCTTTGTTATCAAAGTGCGATTTTATTTGATTTACTCTTATGTCCTCATCTGTCGTCACCATCGCAATCACTCGTCGCGACACATCTTTTGAGTAAATAATGATGTATGTTAAGAGGCATACCAACTTCTCGGAAGTCTACCTCAACACTTTCCACTAAAATTGAACTGTTTCAATTACACCAACAATGTCACGATTACACTATCACGATACTACGGTAAGTTCATGCATTTTTGTTAAGACTAGTCACTCAACCTGGACCCGACCCGAGTTATTCTAGCCTAGCTTCGCGCAATCTGAACCCTAACTTTGGAGTTTTCTTTTGGATCATCACGCTAAGGCAGGCTTCTTCAGGTTCGTCTACTTTTTGGTTCACAGAGCTTCGCACAACCGAATCCCGAAATTTCCTACAGTACTGCCAGACATTTGGCGTACTAGGTTACTTACTGTTACCTGTTTTTGTTGTTTGCAAGCCTCTGTTCTGCATTTGACGTTAGAGTTTGATTCAGCATTTTGATCATTGATAACAGTTGGTTTCTAAACTCATTCCATTTGACAGCATCAATCAGTGCCAGGTAAGTATTTCAATGAAAGCATCCTCCTTCGGCATTTTATGCTTTCGTTGTGTTAGCTGTTTGTGTTCGAAAGTGTGTCGACTTCACGTTTCTAGTGCATTAATTTTATTGCAGTTGTCGCATCGAACAACAACAACAACAACACTACCAAATTAAACTAGTACATCGTCACAAGTTTACTTGTACTTTTGACACTACAGTCAAACCTCTCGATTGAGATTCTCTCGATAAGGTACACCTCTACAATAAGGACAGTTGTCGTCTGCCCGATTCAATGCAATACAAATTCAATGATAAGTAACCTCTCGAAAGAGGACATTTTCAATTAGACACAAAGGACAGCATTTTTAATGCCCGATACCATTGGCAGAACCTCTTAAGACTGGACATCCAATAAACACTTCTTGTGAATTTCGATTTAAACATGTAATCAATTATCACTCCTTCACTGATATTGAATGAATAATCGAAAGTGACACACAAAATATGCCTAAATAGTCTGTTATTGCATTACATTTAAAACGATCTTTGCTTCTGATTTTATTCAAAGATTTAAAAAGTTCTGATTTTGATTATAAATGTGTGCAAGTATGAAGTGCAAGCGGCAACATCAAAAAATCCCATCCCTGATAACGACATGTCGTATAAAGCAATGCATTATGGTATTTAAATCATGCATTTGCGAGTGTCCTTAAAATTGTGAAATTCGAAGTACGAGTTGTGGAATACAAATTTACTTTTTGAAATTATTCGAACAGAAGTACAGGCAAAGATCATTTGAAAGCTCATTTCAAGCAGACATCAATTACGGACCATTTGAGATAACTTTTGTGTGTAACTCTTGATTAAGGACACCTCCTAATTAAGGACAGTTGGAAGTGAAACGTTGGTGTCCTTAATCAAGAAGTTCGACTGTAGTTGAGTACAAAATTAATTTTTCAATTAAAGAAAAGATGTTTCGGTCAATTTAGACAGATTTTACTGTATCTAAGAAAGAACACAAAATTGGTTAGAAATATTCGTGACATAATAATCATGATCATTGCAGAAACATAAACAAAACAACATTTTCACTCAACAACTCACAGTTTAAATGAGCGCAAGATTATGTATTGAAGTGAATATCGCAATGCAATGCATTACTGCATTTGCAATGTTACCAAAATAATGAATAATAAATCAGTAATTCATGTTAATGCACTCAACGAGTTATTAATGAACGGATCGAGAAACGGGTGTTACATTGAATGCGAATAATGTGTATTACTGCATTTAAAAAGGCTGCACTCTCGTTTAGAGGTGCAAAATGAAAATATCCATATTTCTCAAATATTGCGTTTCATTTTGAAACTTTTCACTACGAAACGTTGGTGAACGAATATAAATATTGTACACAAAAGAAGAAAATTTCTCAAAAAACTTTTCTCCGCTAAAATGAAAATTTCTTATTTTTAGTACTCAACACAACCATTCATCCGAACACTGAATACAAATGATGTTCGCTAAAGTGAACGGTATATTCAACGACATCTTTCGAAATTATATTTTTCAAAAGTGAATTGTTAGCTGAGTATTAACACAGTCAAACGTGCATTATTCCGTCATATTTTGCAGTGAAAAGTGTTTTCACTGGTAAATGGTTTCGAAATATTCAACTTAAAATATTGTTGCCAAAATGACTATAAAAGAATAAGTGGCTTCGTAATTTAAGTCATCTTTTAGTCAACATTCACATCGTAACATTTCAAAGACGAAAAAGTAATTTAAACTCATTTTTTGCATCTATAAAGAAACATGACAACAATATTAATAATTATTAGTTTTGAATGTTTTCAACATGTTTGTTACGTTTGTGTCGGCAAACAATAGACACGAAAATTGTTTGAATGACAACAAAATTATTGATAAGTGATGCGTTCACTTTTTGCTTATTCTTGATTCCAAATGAACATTATAATAAATTCCTTTTTCGCAGAATTGAAAGAAAAGCAGAAAGAAATTTGCAAATGTAATGAATGGCAACGAATACGTAACTAGTTTAAATAAAATATTAAAATATTCAACATTCATTCTTTCATGATGAACGCGTTTTGTATTAGAAATTGTAACTCACTTTATTCAGTAAACAATGCAAGTGAGACGAAATCGATATTCTAAATAATTTATACTTTACGAATTAGGTCGACTTCAAAAGAAAAGAGACTTTTAATTTGCACACACACACAAATTTATTATTACTTTATTCGCTTTATGTGGACTCGTGCGGCAAAGAGAAATAAAATTTTAATTTGGAATTTGTCACTTGGAACATAACGCAAGCAAAAGAAATAAGAAAAGCGAAGAATTTTGTGTGTGAACAAATTGTAAATGTAAGTGATTGCGTATTTTACATTGAATACTGATTTAAAAGCGAAATACAACTGAACTGAGAATGCAATGCGAACACCGTTTTCATGTTGAATTGAAATTCAATTCGTCGCAATTTCAAATTCAAAAATGTCGCACTGCTTCACTGTGTATTTACTCGGTTTACATGTGCGTGTACATCAGTGCATTCGCATCATTACACCATTCAACGAAAACAACAAAAATCAAAACTTATATTTGTACATTAAATACACAAATATTCGATACGCAATGTGAACAATTTACATTGCGCTTCATTAGTTTACTAACTTCAATCACTGTTGTATAACATGCTTCGTGATTTTAAAGCATTCAGCAAAATTGCACAACACATTGAATGTTGCAATTGATTGCATGATTAATTAATAACCGAAGCAAAAGTTGCACCACGCAGTCATTCAATATTAAAGAAACGAGTAAACATCAGTCGTCGTATCGCCTTAGGCGTGTTTCACTTTCATTATTTTACTTTTCTTTGCATTTTCTTTTTCATACACACATTTATTGAAAACACATTCATTTTGAAAACGGATTTATAAAAATTCAAAGACTTCACTTTTTCTTACAAAATGAAAGTGAAATGTGCCTCAACTGCTCTTTAAGTATTTCGCGTAAACAAATTTCTTATCGAATTGTATATTTCCTAAAAATTAGTTTTCTGAATGCGAATCTGACATCAATTGCAAAACTGTATCTCGAATGCATTCAAATTTGCTGCTTTTCAAAATAAACAAAACGGAAAAAGTAAACTCGATCAGTCATCACTGCAAATGTTGCTGTAACTGATTAAATTTCTATTTTCAATGAATGAATTTAATTTAAAGTTCATTTAAAATAGAATCGATGTTGAATTCGTAATTTTCTTAAAGAAACAGCGAAATCGAATTAATCTTGTTTACTATGCAAATATTTATTGTAATTACGAACAGCTGATTCATTTTACATTAACAAATTACACACTTTTACATTCGTTTTAAATGTGAGCAGAAAATAAGTTTAGAATTGAAATGCATTCGAAATAAATTTGTAAACAAAATTAATTAAAACTGTCAGTTAATTCATTCCTTCAAACGAAGTGACCAAAGTAGTCAAGCAATGGTAATTTGACAATCGACCTTTGAACCAAGTCGATCTTATGGTCATCAGCTTCATTTCACTCGCAAATGACCACTAACGTTAATTAACTGTTTCGTTGCACACAAAATGGTATCAATAAGTGAATTCTCATAACTTTTTTAAGCAGGCTATAATTACAAGTACTTAAACAATGACAATTATGTTTGTTAGCATCATCATTGCAAAAGAAAAGACCGCAAAACGAGAGAAGAAAAGTAAAGAAACAATCGAGTAAATGAGATGCATTCGTTCATTGCTTCACTTGTGATATGCAAGTCACTGCATTACACTAATTACTTTTTTGCAAAAAGCTGTAATTGCTTTTTTCTTTTCAAATCATTTACAAATAATAAGTTTCGCTTGAAATGGTAAACATTTGTATTTGTGAAAACAAATAAACAAATAATTATCATTGCCACGTTAATTGGAGCTGCATCAATTATTTTTGCAAAAGCATTGCAGTTGCAAATTATTCGCGTTTACTTTTTTTGTAAAACACAAATCGAACACACATAATTACAGTGTAATGTAAAAGTGGTACACAAAGTGTAGCTGTATAAGCGAAGCAAGGCTAATGCAACACGGCGACTGCTGCACTGAATAATAGGCATCAATAAATAAAAGTAAACTGCGTTACACAAGGCGATTAAATGTTGTGCTTCGATTAAATATCGTTTTACGGTAAAATAAGAAAAAGTGTTGTGCAACGCGACGCAAAGACAACAAAACAGCATAAACAGTGAAAGGATAATAACGCAATGGTTACACATTACACCAACGAAAATCGCTATCAACAAAATCGCAATCATAATTAATATTTTCGGTCAATTGTTGCGGCTTAGAAACAGACGTGAGACAAGAATCGCGATTCGCGATTTCAAGAGTTGCTTGTCAGCGAACAAAACGTTCTCAGAGATTATTTATTAGCACTGCGTTCTTGTGGAAACTTGCGATGTTCGCACAGTAAACTAGCTGAGAAACGTGGATTATCACGTTTTCTCTATTATAACTTTTCATTCGTAATGCTTCATTTAACGCTTTGCAGACTGCGTGGACGCACATTTCAAACTGACCGCTTTAATAGCCAATCCATTTCTTCTTCCGATTATTACGCTTCTCGGTTTCATGCACTGGATTCACTTCCATACAACCATCTTCAAAAAAGTGATTAAAAACCTTGATAAATCATCATGTTTCATATTTAAAATGGTCCCTTACTCAAAATTACAATTTTTACATGACATGCATAAACATATGCTGTATACATATTCATGCAAAAGTAAAGTTGTAAGTTAACAACAAAGTTCGGTAATAAAAAGTTTTCTCTTCTCCGAAATCAGCAAGAATTGTTCGCATTCACAGAACTGAAGAGAAAAATTGTTCGCAGTTTCTAATTTACACACAAATGTGAGAAAAATAAAAATAAAAAGCATTTCATTTCGCCATTTTCAAAAATTTAAAGCTTGGAATTTTCAAAAATAAAGTTTCGAATCAAATTCCTTTGGTTGTTCACACATTTCAGATATTCCCATAAATTTCTCAATTTTACACTTTATATCTATTTAAATTCACTCGGTTAATTAAAACAATTCAAAGAAAACGAATTTAATCACGAAATGTACACATTAAATGAATGAATGATTAATATTCATTCGACATGGTTTAAGTTGTAAACAACCACTCGCACTGTTCTGGGAGTCAGTGTGTTAACTTTCAGTCATCGTAATTGAGACAATAGTGATTCACTATGAAGTGTCCGGTTGCCGACATTTTCACTGTCATTAAAAGTGACCGTGAAGTATACGTAGGATTATATAACTGAGAAACAGTGAATGAGTGAGTCACGAGTTTCGATTTCGACAAATGGCTCTTACTCACTATTTGCATGCAGAAGTACTTCACTAACACTAGCACTTTACCAACACTTGTGGTCATTGGGATTTTGGGTCAAAATAACAACATTCACAACATTTTAAATTGAAATCATGAATGAGTTACGTTTCGTAATCCGCACATACGTACCTGCATGAAGCGCATCGAATCTAGGATCAATGTAAACTACGTTAATTATACATGCATGTCACAGTTCGTTAATATATTATGCACGTCTTACAAAGATTATGCAATGTTTACGAATGTCTGCTTTGAATTGGAAATCGATTTTTTCATTTCTTCATTTCTTATTATGTTAAGTTTTATTTATAGAATATTAAGCATGACATTTGAATAGTTACAATATTTAAGCACTCATGTTAAGAAGTATTTAAAAGTTAAAAAAGTAAAAAAGATTTGACAGAACATTAAAATTCAACTTTGACAGTATTTTTATTAACAGTGATTTTTGCCGGCGGCGAAGTTATTGTCGGATTTGTTTGATCTCCTGTCACTTCACAAGCCCAATTTCCGTCATCCATTTCGAATTCTGCTCCGTTAACAAGAAGACTGCAGTCTCCATTCGCCTTCGCGGCTTTCCACGCGTAATGATTGCCGTACCTGTTCAAGTTAAAGCCAATGTTTTGTCCGTCTTTCAGCCACAAACAATCGCCGACTTGATTTTCGACCAAACATTGAAGAACAAAATTGTCGCCTTCGTTCACTATTGTGTTGCTTGGTTTTACAGAGAAAGACTGCACACCTATTTTCGCTGGTTTTATTCTGCTGGCGACAATGTCATCGATCCACTGTTTCAATGCGGCAATGTTCGCCTCATCCGCTCCTTTGTCTGCAGTTATGTTCAACGAAGACGTATCAAACCACACACTTTGATTACTGGTTACGTTAACAGCTCCTAAGTGAAACGAGAGTCCAGGAGGAAAATTCAAAACACGTTCCAATTGATCCATCATCAAATAAAGCGTCGGAAACGACTGCAAATCGACCCAAACGATGCTGACATTTTCAAGTACAGTATCTACTTTTTGATCAACTGTTGCCACTTTCACTTTAATCTTCGACTTCTGAGTTTTGCTTCCTGTTTCACTTTTCGGCGTTTCAATTGTGGTCACATTGCGAATTAGTTTCGTTATCAAACGGTGAAAGTAGCCTCCAATCGGAGAATTTTGTTCGCCAATTGCGAGAATTAAATGTTTGTCAGTGTTCAAAATGGATGGATCGTGTAAATTATGTTCATTTAAATGTGTCAAAACAATGCCTCGATTTTGATTCACAAAGCTTTCAATATTTGCAGCAGTTGCTGGATTTTGCGGACAAGCGATCGGAAGTTTCTCGAATGGCTTCACCAAAATTATTTGTCCAATTGTGTCTAATTTCATATGTTTGGCAACCTAATACATGTGTGTAAGTGAAATGGTTGCGATCAAGTACAAGCAGCAGCAGACTTACTGTTCGATCGGTGACGACGAAGAATGGAATCGATGGACTGAACAAAGCAGCAGCGGCAACGAATTCATTGTAATCCGCAGTTCCTTGCATAAAAAATCCAACCACTTTCGGTGACTGAATCGTATCATACGCAATCTTATCTAATTTACCGTTGATTTCCTTAATTTGTCGGTTCTCATTAAGTTTCAAAACGAATGACAACAACGAAAGCGCATCTCGACGTCCGAAATATTGGTACTTTTTACCGGCATAATATAAGTAAATATCTCCGCATTTGAAGTGTGCCAGCTCCGCAGGAACTTGCGACGCATCTTTCGGTATCGAAATGCGATAAACGGAAACATTTCGCTTTTCTAATAGCTGAGCGGACAGTTCAACGAATTGCTCGATTTTCTCTCCTCGCTTCTTCTGACCATTTAAAGAGTCACTTTCGATTACCAGTAATAATCCTTTCGAATTGACGTTCAATTCGGTAATCAAATTTGACAGCTCGTTTTTCGTTTCCTCATTCAACGTTAACTTTTTTGCTCGACTCAAGCCGTCGTAATTCGGTGCATTTAAAAATTTAAAGAATTCCAAGCAATTAATTACATTAACGGTAAACAGAATGAAAAATATGGCGATCGATGCGAGCTTGAAACGCATTATTTCAGTTAATTGACTTAATTCACTTAAATTAAATATGGAAACCTTTATTCACAATGAAAACTGTCGTCGAAAAGCAAAATTTGATTCAATTTTATTGTCGTTGTTAAATTCAGGAAACGCCTGTTTTCAAGAGCAACTCAGCCACTGATCTCACACAATGCAAGCAATATTGTTTTTCTTGATTGTATGCTATCTGAATGCGTCAATTCGACTGACTTTTATCTGTTTGCCAGCACGGTTCTCGTCTTCAATCAAACGCACACAACTTTTCGATTGCCGATTCGAGTTCTATTGAAATGTTTTCTTTATTCTGCTTTGTTTACTTTTAAAACGTTTCAATGCACCAAAATTGCACTACTTATTTCTAATTGAGCATATTATTTGTATTAAATACATGTTTTTCAACTTCAAATACGCAATTTGTTACACATTTACTGACTTTCTAAAATTAGAAATTGCGGCGAATTAATTGACGTCAAATGTGAATCAGATCAGCAATCATTCGATTTGCTTTCTGAAAATAGTTTGGTTTTTAATGGAAAACAATTGTTTTAAAATAATACAAATATTAACAAAATGTTGAAAGATTGATTAACAAAAGTCACATTACTTAATTTATTTATTTGCAAATTCAGCGGTTTGTTTGTTTGTGAAAACAGCATTTCAATTGAAAACGAATCGAATCGAGCTTTCATTGAATCTCAACAGTAAATTGAATAACGCAGACGAGACAACGACTCGATTTTGATCTCAGTACATTTAATTTTATACGACTATGTACTTTCGCTTTTCCTTCTTCACGGCAGTCGACTTTTTAAAAGCAAAAAAGGCTTTCATTGGGAATTTAATTAAAAAAGTAAAGAAGAAAAAAATGAATTCACGCGTTAAAGTGTAACAATGAACTGCGTTCAACACATTCGCTTTTTAATTAAAAAGTTCACAAAAAATATTTCGACTGAAAAATTAGTAAATAAAATGTTGTGACAATATGTTTTACGTGATAAAAAATTTTCCGCAAAACAAACCAGTTTACGTCACTTCTATTAATAACACACGTCACACACTTTTAACCCTTTCACAAATATTATTCAATTTTTAGTTACAGAAAGTAATGCAAACATTACTTGAAAATGTAATTTGAAATTAGTCGCATTTCAAACAAAACGACGAATGCACAAAATTTTGAACACTGCAAATGATGCATATAATTAGATACTATAATTAATTTGATTTAATTACTTTAAAAATAATTCATTAGTGAAGAATTAAAGAGAAACAAATTATACTGATCGCAAAGTGTTGTCGAAATGTGTCCAATTAAAAATTATTTTACATTCAATCTTCTACTAAATTAGGTATTAATTGACTTCCCTTTGAAAATTATGTTTCCACTTTCAGATCATGTACAAGTTAAGCACATGTAACAAATATAAGTGCACGCGTACGTGAGCCTCCTAATTGACACTCTTTCCTCAAAATAAAAGTTGGAAAAAACCTAAAATATTGATTGTCGCATGATTCAATCGGGAATTCTAGTGCGCAATTAAAAAGCAATTTTGGATGACAATGAATTACACAGCAGCTTAAATGTTTACCTATTTTCAATCTTCTTCAAACATTTTTTCATAACTTTTTAATAACTTGACCACTTTTTCATCAGTCACATTGTACACATCGAACTGTTCTTTGGCTATCTCGCGAACAGATCGACATCCTTGAGGCACTGCTTTGTGAGACTGTTCGCAAGTTCCTCCTAAAAACTTGGGAACATGCTTTTTCTCGATATATTTAAAAATATCGTTTTTGCCCATGAACTTAATCACTTGTTTCCATTCTTGAGGAACAAATGATAGTGCGATGCTAACGAAAGGTTTGAAGTACCAAGGAAGGTTGTTTACTAAAACATGTTTTAAACTCGAAGACATGTACCGACAAAAGAAATCAATGACGAACACCAGTTCTGGCAAATCGTAGTTGGAGAGCGTAACACCGGTCAAATCGAATACAACTGTGTATCCAAATTCTTCTCCCTTTTCAACAGCCATCGCGTCAATCTTCATCAACATGTACGCAACGAAGTTTTGCATCGGCAATTTCATCTCTGGAAACTTCCGGTGACACTTGACACGCATATAAAGTACCAGGTTGCCTTCTCTATCCTCGTTGTATATGAAGAGTGCTCCGACTTTA
>NCKV01001185.1:0-11307 GCA_003675905.2 Leptotrombidium deliense
TCATCTTAATTCAAAATTGTGAAAGTCATTGATTAGTACGATCTTTTGTCGCTAATTCAAAAAAAAATTTTCTGTTTCGCTTTATAACCCGAGTCATACCGACATAGGTAGGATTCACTTTATAACAGAATGTTGGTTAATGCGGCGCAGTACAGTAATGAAATAAAAAGATACACTTGTTGTACAGTTGTACTATTGTGTAATGCTGGCAAAACATGTTTAAAAAATTATCGGCTTTTAGTTTACGCTTTCGGTAAATGTAAAACAACATTGTTTTTACTGTCAAAAAATTTGATCAGCCTCTGACACTTAACGAATTAGAGGAAAATTTTGAAAATTGCATAAATTGGAAACATATGTGTAACAAAATGGTAATTCATTTGTTGCTTCGATCTACGATTCGGATGCTATTACCACTCAAACAGCGGAACTTTTACAAAGGACACACTGTATAAGTGTGGTAGTACGGTACTTTTACATACATATACATAAACTTAACCAAAGTTCGTGTTATTCGGAAAGAATACCTATTATGCTATTGAACCATCAATTTATCAGCTGTCAGCAATATTGTCACTTCTCAAAGTTCGTCTATTAATGTTTTATCGCATATTAGTTAATAGTTACGTAATTTATGTTTTATTTAAATTGATAAGATGATGTGTCGACTGTTCACTTGTTGTCAATCAATGCAACGAATGTTTTTACAGTACTTTTTCTGCAATCCAAATGCTTTCAATTAAGTCCTGAATTGAGAAAAGAAAATTAGCAGTATATGTTGTATTGGTTACATGCGTGTGGAGAGCAACAAAAAGTGAAGCAAAAATCCCTGATTCACGAGCAGTCGGCGAGACAAGTGTAGAGTAGTGCTAAGTTAAACGCACTATTTTCAGACAAAAAACAAGTCTCAAAAAATGAGACGACGACTGTAATGGATTCCGTGAGTATTAAAACAGCGTTCTTTAGCGTCTGTGGTTGTGGCCTTTTCTTGGGTGCTTCCTTGGCTTATAGTTTGTATCGAACGAGGAAAGAGTTGAAAGAAGAGGTGAACGCAATTCGAAAAACGTTAGAAATTCTAAGGAGAGAAATAGACGAAATTAAAGTGCATAGTTCGCGAAGAATTAACGGAGACGTTGGCAGCAGATTAATGCCATTTGAGAACGAAACGGAGCAGTCGTTGCCTGCCAGTGAAATAACCACAAATAGTGTTGACGAGAACGACGAGTTCTTTGATTTCGCCGATAGGTAATTTACAAAATTAATTCACTGAAAGCTCATACATAGTTTTAGTGAACCTCTAGAAGTGTGTGATAATTTTGTTCACAGTAATGGTGTGAGTAACGTGGTAGTAAGCGAGACAAACTGGGACAAATGGTTGCAAGAAGTTGATGCACTGCTTGAAGATACATCGACTAATAAAACTGAACTTTACAACAAAATAAAAAGCGGGTTGGAAAAGGTGAGTTGTCCGTTTGAAGGAAAAAAAATCTGATAGCGGTTGAGTAGTTTGGCACCAAAGCTGACATTCTATGGAGATTGGCAAAAGCAACTCATTTATTGTCGATAGCTGCAGACAAAGATGGAGACAAGGAAAAGAAGAAGAAGCTGGCATATGAAACATTGGAGTACGCAAAAAGTTCTTTGGAAAAGGATAGCAGTAATTCTGAGTGTCACAAATGGTACGCAATTGCAATAGGATCGATGAGTGACTATGTTTCAACAAAAGAGAAAATTGAAAATGGAAACGAATTTAAAACTCATGTGGATGCTGCATTGGCAATTAGACCTTTAGATCCAACTCTACATCACATGTTAGGTCGATGGCATATGGAAATAGCGAAATTGACTTGGGTTGAAAAGAAAGTTGCGTCTGCTCTTTTTTCCAAAGTGCCAGATTCCACATATGACACAGCACTGCCTTGTTTTCTAAAGGCGTATGAATTGAAGCCAAAGTGGAAGGAAAATCTACTGTGTATCAGTAACGCATATATTGCATTGA
The DNA here is from genome assembly GCA_003675905.2 of Leptotrombidium deliense. Classification (NCBI taxonomy): domain Eukaryota; kingdom Metazoa; phylum Arthropoda; class Arachnida; order Trombidiformes; family Trombiculidae; genus Leptotrombidium; species Leptotrombidium deliense. The sequence goes on from NCKV01001185.1 coordinate 2,000, forward strand.
AAAAATACGATGAAGCAGTGAAATGGATCGAAGATGGCCTTTCTATTCGAGTTAAAGGTGAAGACGATCAATTGGCTCACGAACATCTTTTAGGATTGCAAAAGAAATATAGTTCGTATAGGAACTCCAAATAAGTCAACAATTTTCACGTTTTACATTCCAAAATTGCAGCTTTTATTAAACTTAATTATTCAACTCAAAATTTCTTATTTGCTTCAGAAGCCTATTTGACTTCGGAAATGAGGTTGTAGTAATTTGTTATGTTTCTGTTGAACTTTCAGAGAATGTTTCGCTCTAATTTTGTGGAAAAATTTAATATCCTTTGCTCTCTGAATAGCCGCTTCGCCAGTTGTTCCTGTCCATCCCAACGCTTTGTAATTTGACATTATTTTGTTAACAATTGATTTACGAACACGCTGACCGTTTTCAGTGATTGGTTTCAAATTTTGTCTGTAGTATTTAAACAACGACCGATGACCGATAACTGCTCCAGATGGGAGAACTAATTGCCAGTCATCGTTTTCTTCAATTTCATTTTCATTTATTTCTTCATCTTTATCTGCATTTACCGCATCAGGATAGCTCGTTGAGTAATCATAAAAGTCACTGTACTCCAAAAGTGATTCTCCAGGTTCGTATCTCACTTTACAATGACCCTTATCGTGCATGTGACGTTGCGCTGCTATCACACTATTAAAACTTTTGCCAGAATCACCACACCATAAACATCTGTATCCAATTCCAACTTTTTCACCCAAATAAGTTAACAAACCTTCTAAATCGCTTAAATATTCAACGTCTGGGATGAAAAACGAGTGAATATTACTCATATGTTGAACATTATCTTCTATAGATTGACTTGAAAAAGGACAAAACAAGCAATCTGTTGGAGGAATAGCGTTTCCTTCCACTTCATCATTTTCGTCAACATCGGTCCAATCTGATTCCGATTCTGAATCGGAACCTTGTGAGTGAGTCATTTGTGGTGGTGTGATGTTCGATTTTACGTCTTTTTTCTCAACATTTGGAACAACTTTCTTCTCTGGTTTCGTCAAGCTTTCAGACTTCACCTGTTTGTGTCTTTTGCTTTGCAAATGTTGATCGAAAGCTTTTTCATTACCAAATTGTTTACGACAAACCTCGCAATAGTGATTTTGCTTCGAAGGTTCTTCTTGCGATTTGTCATGAATTTCCTTTAACTGATGAAAAGCTTCTTGGGAAACTGGAGGCAACTGAACAACGTTTCTTTTCAAATTATAACGATGCCATTCAGATTGATGGTGAATTCGCTGTTCATTGAAATCAGAGAAACGGACGCGACACGCGATACACGCGAAAGCAGCAGCCATTACAATCGATGTTCATACTGCGTAAACGTTCCCTTTGCTTTCGCCATTTGCTGTTTGTCGACGAAAGGTTGGTTCACTTCTCTTTTCGCTTTCAACGCTCGTATGTGTATTCGTGTTTCGCTGCAGCAAGCAAGCGAACCTAAACTCGTTGCTTTTCAGAATTTCTGTGTGTTTAATTGATTGGCTGTAATTTCTGCCGCAATTTTGGAGAAACTCAACGATTTCAGCGTTAATCACAATTATATGACGTCTTCATCAATTCTTTACGGTATGTATTTTGTTGCTTTTCAATGCGATTTCTGTCTCGGAAGCAGGAACGAGCGAAGTGTGCTGATTTCTGGTATACTTGTTTTTACGTTGATAAATAAAATGCAGTACTTGTTATTATTTTTGTTTGATAAACGAAAGCGAAACGCTTCGTTTACGTTTAATTGAAAAACACGTTTGAATTTTAAAATGTGTCTACGAAAACAGACGTAGCATATGTTGGCATACTTTTGATTGCGAACGTAAATAAATCTTCCCACATTTTGCGGCGAATTATATTAGTGACGTACGCTCAGTTACGTCGACGTTAATCAATAGTCTAGTTTCAACGTGCGTCCAACAAAGCCGTGTTGAACGTTACACTTCTCGTTCGAGTCAAGCATGACTTATGTATTGGATTATTCGAATATTTGGTGTTTAATTCAACAAGTTTAAGTTGCACTAAATTCTGAGAGCATTTGTGTATATATGTCAAAAAAGGAAAGTCTAAAAAGCTAACGGCCGTTATTTTACAGAATTTTTGGGTCGAGGAAATCCAGCTTCTTATAGGAAAGAAATTGATCCTTCTTCTAAAACCGCAAAACTACAGAGATTATTGCTGTTGTTTATGCATTGTCATCAGTCATCGTCAATATTGACGTTTTCAATCACAAATATTGGGTAAGCAATGTTCTATTCGGCACACATTATTCATTTGCAAAACTCTTTGAAACAGGTATCCAACAAGTAGTCATAAGAATTTGCAACCGTTTCGTTCGTGATTCGGTCTGGAATATTTTTCCTCAATTTCCTTTCTTCGAAAGATTATTGTCAGCACGCATTCAATTTCAGTTCAAGTTCAGTCATAAAAGAAGAGAGCAAATATGGCTTCGGTTAATGTAAATCGCAGCCTCTCTGATCAATTTTATCGATATAAAATGCCAAAAATTATCGCCAAAGTGGAAGGTAAAGGCAATGGCATTAAAACAGTTATTGTCAATATGGTTGAAATTGCTAAAGCTCTCAACAGACCGCCGATGTGTACGTAAATATTCACTCTCATAGAAAAACGTAGTCTAAATTTGTTCACTAGATCCGACAAAATATTTTGGTTGCGTTCTGGGAGCTCAAGTAAATTGTGATCTCAAAAATGAGCGTTATATTGTTAATGGAGCACATGAATCCAACAAGCTGCAAGATCTGCTCGATGGATTCATTCAAAAATACGTACTCTGCTCATCATGTGGTAACCCGGAGACTGTGTTGGGTGTATTGCAGAAAAAGAGTGTTATCACAACGAGTTGCAAAGCGTGTGGCTTCAGCGGAACATTGAATAATCGAGACAAACTCACAACTTATATTTTGAAATATCCACCAACTTCCGGTGGGCCTTCATCAGTTGGACCTTCACTGCAATCTGGAAAAAAGAGCAAGCGTAAGCAAAAAGAAGGAAAGGGCAAAGATGATAAGAAAACCCAAAATGGAGACTCAGGAAACGGAGTACAAGGAGAGTCGGGTGATGAAGACGTCGTGGATGGTGGTGCCGACAACAAAGATGATGACGATTGGTGTGAAGATACAACAGCAGACGCAGTTGCAAAGCGAATGGAAGAACTGAGCGCCGGAGCTAAGGGATTGATGCTAAACGATGACTTGGAAAAGTCCGCTGAAGAACGATTACAAATGTTCTTTGAGTTTCTCAACGTTAGTGAATGCTTTATTTCATGTTTTGCTATTGAATTGGATGTTACCAACTGAAATTTCTTTTAACAGAAAAAGAAGGAGACAAATGAAACTTCATTTGATATCGCGATTCAAAAGGATATTGTTGCTGAAGCTGAAAGATTGGATATTCGAGACAAGGCTGTTTTAGTACTTTGTGAATTACTGTTTGATGAGAAAATAATTCAACAGATTAAAATTCACCGTTTGCTCTTTTTACGAGTAAGTTTTTCATTGCAATAGCTGTTAGTTTGAAACATTTTTATGTCTAGTTCACTGCTGACAACCCCAAAGCTCAGAAGTATGTGCTCCGTGGATTTGAACAGATTGTGAAACTTCATCGCACTGTGTTGATGGCTCGTGTTTCCCATATTCTCAAAGCGTTTTACGACACCGATATCATTGATGAAAAAGTGATAATAGATTGGGGAACAAAAGTTAGTATCTATTTTGTAAATCTTGCAGCTTTATCTTATTTGTTTTGCAGGTTTATAAAAAAGGCGTAGGCAAAGAAGTCGCAGAGGAAATACACGAAAAAGCGGCTCCGTTTTTGACTTGGTTGAAAGAAGCAGAGGAAGAAGAATCAGATTCTGGTGAAGAAGAGGAAGAGATCGAAGTGATATATGATGACAGAATGCGTGGTCACGAAATTCAAGTTCGCGAGGAAAAGATTGAGCAACCGAAGCCTGTTGTCGTTCAGAACAACGTCAAGAAAGACGAAGAGGACATCGATATCGACGCTATTTAGTCAATGCCTTGTCATTTGTAACAAATAGATAAAATTTGTTTCAATCTTCAATAAATGATGAATGCATGTGCACAACTGGCGTGTTTTTTGCAGCTTGCAGCGCCACAAGTGTACATTGACAAACCGAAACCCGTATCGCCGGTGACGTCAACGGCAGCCATTGTATGCAGGCGAATGAGACGAATGCAGTATTCCGTCGTTTACTTTAGTTATTGCCTTCGATGCGTTTTCCACTCAACTTAAAACTGGCCGTTCATTTGTGACTTTTTATTGTTTGACACTCAATTGAAAACAACTGTCGTTTTACGTAAGTAATGTTCGTTTGAACAAACAAGTCCTCATTTTGACTCATCGACTGCGGCAGTAAATGCTAGTAAATTCTCGTCCACGACTGTTTTTCTGTTACTCGCAGCTGTTCATTTCTCGTTATTTCAAACACTTCACGAAACCTTGTAAATATATACTTGTAAATGTCTGAATTTCCTATTTTATTGCAATGTGTCAAATTTTACTTGACGCCTTATGTTTTTTAATTTGTGAATAATCATTCTTTTCGTGACATCTCGAATTCGTAAACAATTAATAGAATACAATTGCAGCAAATTTTATTTGAACACAAATCAAGTCTCACGTTTATACAAGTTTCGCGTGACAGAAGATATAAGTTAATGAATTCTTATTTCAACTCGATTCTTTAATGTTGACCTCATTCCAGGTTTTTCTGCCTATCTAACGGTGTCCATTTTTATCGTAAATCATTTTGTGAACTGTGGTCTGCCACTCATTAGAGCTGCTAATGAAAGATCCGAGTTGTGGAAATTTGTGTAGTGTCGTGAAGCTTCAGTGACCCGTAAGCAGTGTTCGAAGGATTAACGAAGCGAGAAATTTTGCTTTGAACAACTGAAGTAATTATTTGAAGTACGCTGTTATTGAACTGTTTGCTTATTGGGTTACAGCGTTTATGAGTGAAAAGGAATTGTAGTTTCCGCCATTTGTGTACATGATCGATAATGACATATTGTTTCGATTGAATTTTTGGTTTCTTCGACTTCACGTCCTCTTTGGATTTGATAAAATTAACATTGAACGGTTTTAAACAGTTCATTTTTGTCATAACGTTTGTGTATTGTCTGAAGTCTCTGTTGAATTTTTGATGAGCAATTTGATTTATTCATTCCGCCGGTTTGTCTGTTTGTTTGTTATTTTGCCTTTGTCAAAAAATCATCTCCTAATATCAACTGTGATTACAGGAAAAAATTGGACAGTGTTGATGCAATGACTGCAATGACACAAGAAGATATAATTACGAATACCAAAACTGTGATACAAGGCCTCGAAGCACTAAAGAATGAAAACCATTCAATTTTGAATGGGTTACTTTCTTCTTTAAAGGCAGTGCAGCAGGACACCAGTGATCGAGATCCTAATGTTAAATTAATGGAAGAGAAAGCAAGTATCGTCCAAAAAAGCATTCAGTCCATCGAACTCGGTCTTGGTGAAGCTCAGGTATGTAGTTTGTTTCGTACGTTTTTAAAACGTGGTTATTGAATGAACAGGTGATGATGGCTCTTGCAGCACACTTGCAGACTGTGGAAGCGGAGAAGCAAAAACTGAGAGCTCAAGTCAGAAGACTATGTCAAGAGAATGCTTGGCTCAGAGATGAGTTAGCAAATACCCAACAGAAATTACAGGCTTCTGAACAGTTGAGTTCTCAATTAGAAGAGGAAAAGAAACACCTCGAATTTATGAATTCTCTGAAGAAATATGATGGTGGTGACACAAATGTACGTTTTCTGTCATTTGAATCAATTTTTATTCAGTTATACAGTTTATTGTGAAGACGAGGTTTTCTTTTACGTATATTTTCTTTTGCATGATTTTATTTCATTTCATTTCAGTCATCTTCCAAAAATGGTTCTTTATACTCTTCCTTTGGTGTTTCTTCTAACCGAAAGGTTTCTTATCTCTCTTGTTGAATGTAATCCATTTGATTGTGTTGTAGGTTACTGAAGATTCAATGGAAAAAAGTAAAAGTGAAGCTGGACAACCGCTAGATTTGGGATTTCCAGATGATGACGATGAACAGCATCCTGAAGGATTGACTCCTACTCCTCCCGGCCAAATGGCGGCGGCGGCGAATGCCGGTTATGAAATTCCTGCTAGATTAAGAACTTTGCATAACCTAGTTATACAGTATGCCTCTCAGGGAAGATATGAAGTTGCTGTTCCATTGTGTAAGCAAGCTTTAGAAGATTTAGAGAAAACTAGTGGACATGATCACCCCGATGTGGCAACAATGTTGAATATTCTTGCTTTGGTTTATAGAGACCAGTATAAATATCGTGAAGCCGCAAATCTGTTGAATGATGCTCTCGCTATACGAGAGAAAACATTAGGCGAAAATCATCCTGCTGTTGCTGCAACTTTGAATAATTTAGCAGTTTTGTATGGAAAACGAGGTCGTTACAAAGAAGCCGAACCTCTTTGTAAACGGGCACTTGAAATTCGAGAAAGAGTTTTGGGCAAAAATCATCCTGACGTAGCAAAACAGTTGAATAACTTGGCTTTGTTGTGTCAAAATCAAGGCAAATATGACGAAGTGGAAAAATATTATTTAAGAGCATTGGAAATATATGAAAAAGTGTTAGGACCTGATGATCCGAATGTAGCAAAAACAAAAAATAATCTCGCATCCGCTAATTTAAAACAAGGAAAATACAAAGAAGCTGAACTACTATATAAACAGGTGCTGACTAGTGCGCATGAAAGGGAATTTGGGACTGTTGATGGTGACAACAAGCCGATTTGGCAGTTGGCTGAAGAACGAGAGGAATGCAAAAACAAAAATAAAGAAAACCCACCTATTTCTGAATACAGCGGTTGGCATAAAGCCGTTGAAAAATGGTAAATTGTTATTTTCATATTATTCACATTAATAAATTAATTTATTAAAGCCCAACGGTTGAAACGACTTTAAAAAATCTTGGAGCTCTTTATAGGCGACAAGGAAAGTATGAGGCTGCCGAAACTTTGGAAGACTGTGCTTTAAGAGCACGCAAAGAGGTTTTGATATCAATTTTTATATCATTTATCGTTTATACCATTTTTATATCATCAATGAGTAATTTTTAATTAAACATTTTCAGGCTTTGTATGCAGCAGCTCGCAAAGGAATGTCTCCGCATTATTTAAGTACTGACTTTATACCCGCTCAACAATCAAAGGATAAACGAAGATCTTTTGCATCGAAAGATGGGAGCAGACGTGGTTCTCGAGAATCACTGGAAAGTGCCGGAGATACGGGAACAGCTACTAACGATGAGGTTTGTTTATGCTTTTCTATGAAAGTGAGAGTAATGTGTGAAAAAATGATGGTAGTGACGCTGATGAACGGCTTGTCGTTCGTGACTCGCAACGCTTATTTTCAAAGCCCATTTTAACCCAACTTATTTTGAATTTTTATTTTCACCCATTCGCACCGTTCAGTCGTCGACCTCATCGGTAACATTTGTACAGAGAACGCCCTCCGAAGTGAACCTGTGTGAACAAACAGGATCAGGTAATCGAACAGGACTTAAGTCTAAGTTATTCCATGCAATGGGCTTCCATTCGTCGACTTCTAGTTCTTAACAACGAACAGATTAGAAAAGCGAATACTGCACTTTATTGCACATAGTTTTTGTTATCATCTGATTTGTAGATCTCACAAGAACCACTTTTGCTTTGTATGTATGTTTTAATTCGAATTATTAAAGCGAACGTCTTTGTACTCTTTTCTGTGATGAGGCAACAAAATGTGATAAAATTAAATCGGAATGCAATATAAACAACTAGCACCTCGTTAACACAGTTTTGGAATACTACGAAGCGAAGTTATGGAAGCGATACCTGTTCAAGTAGACAGGTGTATAAACGAATTGCTAGTTGCTTGAAACACAAATGCACGATCGTTTCACTGTTAAAACGTTATTTTTATTGTTTATTTACATTTATCAATAATGACACTTGTAATCAATGAGTTGCTGTTTTTACACCGTTTTGTAAATTGGATGAATACGTTGGACTCGTCGATTGGCGAACGGGCGAATTGTACTTAATGGACACTTGTGTTCAAAATAAAATGATTCGTTGCCTTGGTTTATGCAGTTGAGTTCTCTGTACAAATGCTGCTTTAGTGTTGTAACGAATGTGTCTAATTATGCGAGACCTCTGTTCTTTTGCGGCAATGTGTGGAGTAGTTGGGCAACAGTGAGCTGATGACTCGCAGCAGCTCTTTCAGCAGCAAACTAAAAGCATCCATCCGTCGCACCGCTAATATCGTGCAGAAACTGAAATCTGCCGATTATCAGGATTTTATGATCCGCGAGGGACTGGAAAACTTAGCCTCCAGGTCAGTGCTCCATTCAGACAGCTGTTGCTGCTGCAGTTATTCAACTGCTGTCACCCAACTTGCGTAACGCACCCGTCACTCACGTTTTCTTTCTGCCTTAGGATGAAAAGAACACGTTCCATGTCTCTAATCAATCAAGAACGTGAATCTCCGGAACAGCGTTGTGACATGAAAATGTCGGTTTCAGCAAATCTGCTGTCGATGAGTTCGCAGTGCAATTCATCGGAACAACTACGAGTCGCAACGTAGCTGTCCGCTGCACATTCCTTGTTTTGCTGCTTTGCGATCACAAATTATTACATTTTTATCATTCATAACTTTGTGATAATACTCGAGGCCTGTTCACAGTTGCTCTGCTTTACAATCTTTTTTATTTCATTAAAAATTGCACAAAAACAAGGTTTCAAAGTTTTTGTGGTCACCGCCGAGTTTAGTCACGTGAAACATCACTCTATTGCGCCGGCGTTAAATACATCGTTTGTGTTTCGTGTATGTGTTACTGTCACATTTGATGTGGACATCAAAAAGTGAGTTATATCACTCAATAACTTGGACTTCAATAAACTATGGTTATGTAAAAATAAAAATAAACTTCACATAGATTTTCTGTGGCCAATTTGCGTCTCAATTCTTTGGGGAGCGACAACTCCACTGTTAAAGAAATATTGTTTTCATCGAAACAATCGCGGTTCATATTTGCGTTTATTATTTGACAATTGGAAGGTTTGTAAAACATTGCATTTAAGTAGAGACCAGAAAACACTGATTCACCGTTAAAACCCATCGATTAAAAATGATAAAACATTGTAATCTTGCAGTTCCTCCTCTCGTTATTGATCAATCAATTAGGATC
>NCKV01001186.1:0-11309 GCA_003675905.2 Leptotrombidium deliense
TTATGTTCTAACAATTGTACTCATAAATCACCGTTGTAACAATAATTTGTAAAAGTGAATGTGAGAAACGTAGCATTTATTTTTTACAAAATGTTTATTTTCGAGATACGTAATCGTAAGCGAAATTTTATTTAAATTTCGTGTATTTTTCAAAATGCAAATGAAGTAATAATCGCTGTCACGATCAAATGTGCGCGTATTTTGCATTTCTCTGTTTTTTATTTGCAATCATAAATAAAAGCGGAGAATTTGGTATAAAAAAAGTTCGCACGTCTCGAAATGTGCAACTGAGATTACAGAGGGAATAAAATACACATAGATTTGCTCGTGAAAATCGAATTTCTGCAATCATTATGTGTGTACCTTTGAATAATAGGCAGTTGTTCACTTTTCGTCTAGTACACAGGATTGTGTGGACTTAAAAATTGGTGAATTAGTCGAAATTGGCAAGAAGAAATGCAAGTCTGCAAATATGAATAATTACATATCATGAGCACAATATAAATAATATATGCGTTGAAAAGTAAAAGCGATTTTTGCATTCATAATCCTGCATCAAAAGCTTCGTTTGCAGATTACTTCGTTATTCTCTGTAAAAATTCTTTTTTGCAAATAATAATAATTCCAACAGCGAAATGAAAACGAATACTTTTATTATATAATAAAAAAGTGTTCACATTTCGTGCGAATATGCGAAAAGATGAAAAGCAGCGACAATTAACATTATTTCGACGCACTAGCGAACACTGTTTTTAATCTGGTCGTCGTCGTTGCGAAAAGGGTTCAAATTTCAGATACGTTGAATAAAGTGTTAAAAAGAAGTGAAATGTAATTGCGATAAAAGGTGCACCTGGAAAAAGCAAAAGCAACAAAACTCGAGTAATGGAAACGCAACGTTACCGTAAGTTCTAAACACTGCAGTTTCCACAACAACAAAAACTTCGACTGCGGCCATCGCTAACGTCGTCGTCGTCGTAGTCGTAGTCGTTGTCGTTTCAATGTTTTTAGTTGTGTCTGCAAAACGAAATAATCATTGCAACACAAAATATCATATTTCGGATACATTACATTATTTTTAATGAATATTACAAAAAATGTATGTTATTCGTTTCTTCACCTTTTTGAAAAAGCAAAAACATTTGAATTTAATTTAAATACTTTTGTAAAGTAGTAGCAAAAAGCAAAGTACGAAATTTAGCTTGTTTCACTTAATTTCACGTTTTAAACATTTGTTTCCGAGAAGACTCATTAAATTCGCATTAATTGTGATACGTTTGAAAAACGATGAAACAGTTCAGTTCAGTTCAGTTGGTTGTTCACTAGCATTCAATTATGAAAACAAAAGTACAAGCAAAGTACAGCGCAGTGTAGTTAATTGTAATTCTGCTTTTTTGTTACTTATGCAACCTTATGAATGTATGAACGTTGTTTAAAAATGAATTATTAAATTAAGTCGAATTATTGTGCGAATCAATTTGGAAATTGCGTTCGATGGGTGGAACAGTTTGGCGAGTTTTGCTTCGTTCGAGTGGCGTTAAAAAAACATAATTAAAACATAGGCTAGCAGTGCACGCTAATTCAGTGGAAACTCAAAAAGCGTACAATCAACGTTAATCAACAACAAAAAATTGATACGCTAACTGAGTTAGAAATCTACATTTATGCAAATTTTTGTGCAATACAATTTCATCACTCGATTGATTCGCGGAAAATTGTCGCAAAATAAATCGCCACTAAAATTAGGTCAACAGTATCTCTATTATTACATAGACTCACAAAATGACTTTAAATTATTTCGCTTTTGTAAAACACAATTTCGCAAAACATATCATTCACTGACTCTCTCACGTTTCACTTACATTTTAATTGCTTCGCGAGTTTATTGTGAATATTTAATTTCAAACATATTCGTCGCTTTTTTATTAAATTTTTTGTGTTAACTGTCCTCCATAGGGTTTACGTTAGTGGCAAATAGTGCAGTTTACATCTAAAAATGTGTGAAAATTTATTAACATTTCGCTTTATGCACTGTTTATGAATATGAAAGTGTGTAAACAAAATAAAAACTTTCACAAATTTACGAAGAAATTTTCACATAAAATGAAACCCCATGACCAGCGCTGTAAATTTCAATGACAAACTTTACTGCATGTTCGAAGTTACACAATATAGACTTACTTGATAGCGACAGAAACCTTACTCATTCGCATTTAGATGAGTATCAAATGCAAACTGTTATTTTGATTGCGACTGCACATCAAACCTTCAACTGAACGTTCCAATTTTGATTCTTTCTTTTTTGTACAGTTTAGGTCGTAAAATCACAATTTACCCATTGAATTTAACAATACATTGATGTACAATAGCACAATTTTATGATTCAAACTGTATGTAAATGTAAATATGTGAAGTAGTTACGTAATACGGTAAGTGTGTGCAGGTTATAAATGCAGATTGAGACAGGTTTCAAGGGTTGAGGATCGCCATTCAGAAATTAGAAGGAGGTAAGCTTAACCATTACATTTTGATGCCTGACACAATAACAAATGAAACAAAGTACGACTCTGACGAAAATATCAGATTCAATTTTGTTTTTTCAATGTTGATCGATAGATTGCCACAAACTTTTTGATTGCTTTTGTTTTGGTTCAAATTTCATTGAAACTTCAATGTCGACAAACTTGTTATATCCGTCCGTTTGTTTTGTTTGTCTCAATTTCAAAGTGCTGACATTCTTTTCATCGTCTAGATATGTTTGACCTCTTATTGTGTTCTTTTTCAAAATTGAACTTGTTGCTTACTGCGATTTCTCTTTTCTTTTTTATAAAGTTCGTTGTATTATGTGGAATGTTGTAATTCGCGATTATTATACTTGTGCAAAAAAAGATCATTAAAGCGTTGTTGTTATGCAATAGTGGATGTAAGAATCGAGACTGGAGACCGATTTAAAGTAGTGCATAATTTTGTTTGCGAAGATGAAATGTTTTCATTAACGCTCTCGTAACGAAATTCACGTTTTGTGTATCAGGCTATTTGGGTCATGCATTTTCATTTAATTGCAGCTCAGTTTCACTTTTTGTTACAACGTTTCATCGCAGCTTTTTATAAATCGCAAACAATTACTCGCAAAAGTTTGTTCGCCTCGCAATTCATTACTGAGAAAAGTGTAGTGTAACATTTATCAGCAGAAGAAAGTGTTGCACACATCATTTGTGTCTTAACGTTAGCAGCAGCAACGTTCTGCCATTTCTGAAGACTGACGAACACAATGAATCTTCAATAAAGTAACATTCTCACTTTCGTTATTTACTGATTTTTCACTTCAAATTTAATTTAATAAATCACTTTGAAATGTTGCGCACAATGAATATTTCATTCAAATTTATTCGAACGCAAACTTTGAACGCAAAAATACAAGCGAAATGTGGGCTTGCAAGTTTAACTGGCGAACTCTTACTGGTTAGCTGAAATCAAAGCGTAAAGAAAAATTTGGACGACGACGAATATTAAGAAAAGAAAAGCAATGAAAGAAAGCAAACTGAGTTCGCATGTAATATGATTATCGAAGACGAAACAGTGAATCGATGGGAAATGTCGATACAACCGCAGAATGCTTTTCATTCGTGGTCAAATAGAAACAAATGCGTACGTGTGTGTGTCTTTGTGATCGGTATGTATCGAGCAACACCTTCGAAATCGGATCCATTCGATTACTGCTTAAATCCGAACTAATACTGCACTATTCGCTGAACATATCTGTGCAACGATCGCTGATCTTATCGACAAACAACGCGATTTGCAGCGCAAAATGTGCAAACAAAGAGAAGAAGAAATAAAAATGTTAATTGCCTGCTTCGTTCTCATAATATAATTTATAAGGAAACATGTTGCGACTTGCAACCTGCAACCAGAATCTATAAGAACCGAATTGCCGATCGATTGCACGGAATCATTGGTACACAAAAGAAGTCCAAATAAAATGTGTTGCAATGAAAACTGTTGCAATGTATGCATAACAGGACACAGATGAATGTTACGAAAATATCGGCTATTGATTGAAAGCTTTGAAAGGAAAATACAACGAATGCACAAACGTTTAGTTTGCCATGTAATAAATTGGATTATAGAATGTAACACAAATGTAGCGCTATTTTGGTCATCGAAAAGCAATGCAAACATTACAATGTTCATTGATAATAAACAAAAATGCGCTTATTAAAAACAGTATGTACGTTTGCGAGAAAATAATAACATTTGTGACATGAATATTCATGTGTTGTAATAATGTTTTTGCATTCAATGTTCGCACTGCTCATATTACGTACAATATGAGTTCGTATTATGTATAAACAAAAAGTTACTTTCACTGATTCGAAATGCAATCGAAACGTGTTTAACAGAGAAAAGTCGTGTCCATGTGAACTGAGAATATGAGGCACAATGAGAAACAGCGAATCAACTTTAATGAGCACCACTTTTCGGCTCAGATTTCATTGATTTAAGAACGAGTTCACAAAAGACAACGAAAAGAAACAATAACTTGGAGAAGCGAAGACTGCACAAATGTGTGACTTGAAGTTCGCAATCGACATGAAAACTAATGAAAAATGTGATCTCATAAAAAGAGGCGTTGTATCGCAACTAGTACGTATTTCGAGCACACATTTGTAGCGAATGAATCGAATCGTTATTCATTTTCAACGTGTATTTTATGGTTACGCTTTTAAAATCAGTGTCAACATTGATTTTGAAGCGAATTCACAATTTCCAATGCAATTGCAACAAGAAAAGCAGACATTTAAAAGCTATTTATGCGTTACGGTGTAAAGTAAGTCTAGTCTAGGTTACAGTGCTGGCGGTCTGTCTTTGATCTCGAATTGTGTTTCCATATCTTTACGTATGGATTGAGAGTGTATATACACAACACATACTCACACAGAAATGTAGTTTTCTTGTTCACTCACTGTTCACTGCTAATGCGACAACAAATTGTGTCTTTGTTGGTGAAGAGATGTGTTTTGAAAATATTTTCTTTGAGTGGCCTGTGAAAAAGTGGACTGCCATCGGATCGCTGATCTCCTGAAAGAGCAAAACAGTTAAGAGAAAGATTCGTGTGTGAAATGTTTCGAAATAACTAAGAAATGTTCTTTCATCGCGATCAACTACTGTTTTCTCTACTTTTTCATCGAGTGTACATTTTTTATATCGACTTTTTCATTACATTTCCAGAATTCGAGAATTGAAAGCACACACTTTTCGCGAAAAAGTTTTCATCGAACACAAAAATCCTTAATCTCAATGTTTTTTCAAACTTTGTTTGCACAAAATTTTTTGACAGTCATAAACGACGCATCCTTGTTTTCAAGCGTAATTCGGTTTCATTTCAAATTCTATTGATTTCAATTCGAATGTATAATTAAATTTCACTGCGCTTCGCGTATTCGCAATAGCTGTATTTCAAGCACGTCGCATTCGATGTTTTCCATTTGAAAATAATTCGATTGAAAAACAGCTTTCAAATTGAAAATAAATATTTTTACAGATTAAACGTTTCGAGGAAAGAAGAAACATTCGAGGAACGAATGAAAACATTGAATAATAGTAAAAAGTTAGTTTTTGCCAATTTCAAAAAGTGACACATTAATTAGACACAGTCAAAGTTATGTAAAGTAACAATTTATGCGTTACTTTAGAGGCAAAGTGACAAATTGTCAGTTTACAAGTCCAATAATAAATGAATGTCGGGATTTGCGAAAAGTGTCACTTAAGGGAATTTGTTACTTAATAAACGTTTGAACATATATTACCTTTGAATGCGTTCGAAAAAGCAAAATTCTTTTCGTTGACACGAGTTTCTTTACTTATGAATTATGAATCTCGAAATAATTACACAGATTAATGTAGTCGCATTGAATTCCTCAGAGTACTCGCTTTCACAAATTCGTTGCTTTTGTTGCATTGCGTGTTCAAAAATTACAAATGCATTGTTTTCAATGTGAATACGCTTTAAATTGCGTTTTTATCGCGATTTCACTATTAATGAATGAAATACATGAAACGCTTCATGTTTATTAAAATGAGTTTTACAGCGAATATATAAAATGCTTTTTTGCAACACATATTCACCATTGTTTAATTTAAACGCTGCGGTTTGCATCAAATAAACGAAGAACACGCAAATGTTTCGCTTTCAACTTCCAAGCATATCTTTATTGAAATCAGTATTACGTGACTTTTTTATTTGGTCTCACAATTGGTCACAATTTTGAATAAAATGTCATCGAATTTGTCTGCATTCACGACGATTGTCAATCACACTGGTCACAACGAACAATGTTTTGTTTTTGTCAATGCATTGTCTCTGTCAAATGTGTACTATCTTCACATTGATTGTGTACACCTCTTCATCGATATTTCACTACATTTTGAGTGCTTCTTTTGTTGTTTTTTCTTATTTCAAATATTGAAAGATGTATCAAAAATTTTATCGCATTCTTACACTACAGTGTAAACGCTTTTCTGTTGTGCTAAATAAATAAAGAATGCGACACGATTCGATTCGATGTCGTTCATTGCATTGCATTGCATTCGCATATCCAAAGTTCGAATGCGATTTTGCAACATTTTTCTCTTTTCACTTTTCTTGTTTTCTTTCGATTTTGAATTAGTAAAACAAAAGTGTGTAAAAGGCACTCACTTTACTTTTTCTTATTTCTCCACTGTATATTCGCAGCAGAGTTATGACTTCACTCTCAAAACTCCTGAGATGCGATTTAAAAGCGTTTACATTTAAATAACTCACATAAATTTTATTTAGAAAAGCGAAACTTTAATTTGTTGCATAAAAAATGAGTTCTGCTCATTGATTTCTTGTAAAGCAAAGAGAAAACTGTTTCCAATACATTACATTGTCATATTTACATTCCTATTCATTTTGTTACACAAACTTCAATTCTTGTTTTATTCACCTTTTCTCTAAATCTCTAAATTCGCATATTTAGACATTACAAAACAATCAAAAATGAATTAATCAAGTGATATGAAAGCAGAGAGCAGTGAAAAATAAAAAGTTTATGATTCATTTTAAAGAAAGTTATTGAACTGTGTTCAATATTTCAAAACAACTGTTTTTATGATTAAATTCGTCGAGTAATGAATGCGAAATTATTGATGAAATGATTTTATGAATATCTAATTTCAAATCAGCAAATAATGATTTCAATTTTTGTTTGTTGCTTTTCTCAAATTCAATGGGGAAAAGTATTACTTCGCCTGAATTAAATAGTTCACTTTGAAGCACACAAATGCATCTTAGTTGACATCTACCGCATCAGTGATGTAACATTGAATCGATTCGTTTCGCGATCGCAAAACAAAATACGTGTACTTTTATACATGTACTTTGTTACCGTGGGTCAATGATCACATTTCTCAACGATTACTCCCATCGGTTGTCGTACATGATAAACAAACAAAAGCAACTGTTTTCACAGAAAGCGACACTTTTGAAAAAGTAAAATAGTCGCGATAAAAATTGTTGAACGAGAGAGATTTTTCGATTTCCGAAAGTCATTAAAGCAATGAAATTGAATGCAAACGTTTTTGTTTTTACTTTCTATCATTCATTATAAAAGAGAAATGCGGAAAAAGAATAGGAAACAAAAATTTCAATTATCCAAATATTCGCTCGATTTCGTCGTGCAAAAAATACATTTATAATTAACAGCGATACAACGGCGAATGCGACATGTTCGTCTGTTTGCATCAATTTGCGTGATCACTTCGATTCACTGCGTTTACATAACGACAATCGTTTTGCAAATTCACTGCAAACACTTTGTAACACATTTCCTGCGACAAAAACGTTTCCCTACTTTCTTGCATAATTAGTTACTGTATTTATGTTTGTGTAATGCAATATCTCAACATTTTATTATTTTTACTCTTCACTTCTTACTTCAATTGAATGCTGCATTTTCAAGCAGACAATATTTTCAATGTCCACTACACTATCAGTGAAATGTTTTTTGCTTTCTTTCAATTCAATAAATGGCAATTCGCTGAAAAGTTGATCCATCTTTCTTTTTTATTTATGATGCTCTAAGCCTTCAATGTGCACATATAAACGACATTGCTGTGAACGTTCGTAATATTGTATAATGCATAGTTCCGTTGAATGCTGTTAAGTTTGCGAAGAAAAGTATGTTTCTTGTTGTCGAACGTCCCAAGAGAAACATATTTGTCAACAAATTGCGTATATAATGATCAAATTTAATTGTTATGCTGTAATTTGTATAAATTATTGCTTTCATTGACACGATAAATAAAAGTTTATTTGATAATCGATTCGCACATCATGCTGAATGACTTTAGTTACGATTTTCTTCACTTTCGCTGCTGTGTCACCTCTTCAGTGAATACTGCTTTTTGTGCATACATTGCGCAATGCATTTGTGAGTTCACGCAAAATGCTCGAATGATGGCAACATTGTATTCGAAGTTTCATCGAATTCATTTTCATGCTTACAACAAAAATAAACGAAAAATTTTCAAAATTCGGTCGAAAGTGAACAAATTGATGAAAAATGTTGACGAAAATAGTGAACCTCAAATTTCACTGAGCGCTTCGCAAACTTAATATTGGTTGTTGACAAATTGTCTCCGATGTTTGTTTAATAGGTCCAACAACAAAGTTTTGCTTTAATTGCACATTTCACAAAATAAATCGTGATTTGAATCTAAAAATGATTAATTTTTGACTTTTTGCCACAATTGAAACTAATTGCGAAATTAAACGTTATTTATTCAAATACAGCATACATTCATTGCTGATGAAGTTTTACACTTGAATGCTCGCAGGAACAGAACTTGTTGACAATGGAAAATACTTTTGTTGTGGTAATTAGTAACATAACATTTTTTGTTCATCGTAAACGTGTCATTACGTAAGAACGTAAATGCAAGGTTGTGTAATACATTATTCATTGCATTTCACTTGTGCATTAAAACTGATTAATAACCGTTTTTTGCACTAATGGTATGTAAACACGATCGTTTTGTGAAGTAATTAAGTAACAGTATGGTAAACATGATAATGTTCAGGTCTCAAGTGTATCGCTGCTTTCGGCTCGAATAGCGTGAACACTTTTCATTACTGGAACTAGTTACACGATTATTGCGTTGCCCTGAGAAAGTGTAAACATTTGGACGTTCATTTTGAAGCAGTTGCAAAATTTTAGATTTGTTGAACACTATTGCCTTCGTTTCATAAATTTCAATTTGTTTAATTGTGAACAATTAAACGAACACTTTTCATAAGGCAATTATTAGATTTTTGACAAAAGTCAGTCGCGACGTTTCGAAAGCACTGCCTTCTTGATCAGACGAAAACACACTGTTTCTTCGAAACGAAACGGACACTGTTTTTGCATACAGTTCGTTCGCATCTACGAAACGGTTTACAATACCCTCTGATGTAACAGGCTTTAAGTTACAGTCTGTAACAGTTACAAAATGTTTACAAAAATCGCTGAACAATTTGACCTCAATTCAAAAATGTTTCAAACAAGTTTATTGAAAAATTTCGATTACAAACTTTCGATTGATTCACTGACGATCTGCATTTTACACTCTTTTCGCCAGCTTTTCATTATGAACTCTTCGATATATTTGAGAAACGTTGGCAACGGACAGATTGACTTTGAATTGCAAAACGGAAACATGAGCGGAACTGCGTTTTCTGTGTGAGTCTCATTCAAATAATAAGCTCTTATGTACTGGTTCTTTGACATGTTATGTAATTCGATAATCACTGACGATCCAAAAGGCGGCGGTTTCTTGTTGAAGACCTGTAAGGTATTCAATATTACATTGATTTTGTTGTCGTGTGTTGACATCAGGAACAGTTTCTTGTTGCGATATCTGTTTTTCTCTTTCTTCAGGATAATTCTTATTTCACGAAAAATGAGACCAGCTTTCAATCGTTGCACGATTTTTGTGCTTGAATCCAAATGAAAAAGACTTCCTCTGATATTCTTCATCTCCTCTTGGATTTCGTTTGTATACCATTCCGGTTGTTGCAGCCCAACCTGCTGCTGTATCTGCATTGTGCTCATGACATGGCGGGCCTTGTAAACGTTGCCGATGCTGGTAAACTTTTCCACTTTCGATAAAATCAACTCGTGCTTCTTCGACAATTCCTCGACTTCCTTCGACCTCCTGATATCTGCCATTTCGCTTTCCAACGCCGGGCACCTGGATTTGGCCAACATTCCGTTGCTCTTTGATTCCCGAACTCGAATGGCAATTGGCTGCCAATTGATGGATTCGTGCCATTGCCATCGACCTTTTGGCGGATACAAACCCGCGAGCATCACCAGAAGACTTTCCACACATCGACTGGCCTCCGAACTTTGTGCCTCAACTTCTCTTGGATTATCTGAAAGGATTTTGTTGTACGTTTTGCGTAAATACTGTCCCAAATGAAGCATTCTTCGCTTTCCAGCACCTGTTAACTGTCCCCAACCATCTTCCCAGTAACTGTCATTTGAATAAGGATCATTTGGAAACGACTTTGTTGGTGTCCTGTCGCCATGTCGACTAATTATGATAACTCTGTCTATTTCAGCCGATGTGACTGCAAAGCAAAAAACCGTTAAAAAGATAAGACAATCGAACGTCATTTTCTGTTCAAAGTTCGAATGGAAATGCGAGCAGAAGACGTTGATTGTTGCAAAGCACTTCTGTGTTGCAAAGCACGTTCTGTGTTACAAGCCGGGACTGAGCCGTAACAGCCGTCGCAATCAATTCGTCACAGAAATGCACAATTGTTTAACTTTTGTCATTTCACTTTCATCAACTTAAAAGGGTTTACTTCAGAAAAATATTCCACAATTTTAGACAAATACATTGTATATGTCAACAATGTATTGCTTTCAAATTGATTGCTTCAAAATTTCCATTAAAAATTAAACGCAACGCATAAAATTTTGCATTCAAATTGTTGCATTCATTGCGAAATGTATTCAACTCAACGTATTCAAAGTTGCGGAATTAATGCTTTTCTAAAATTTTATCGAAAGCAAATTTTAAGGTTCAATTTCTAACATTAATAACGATTACTGCACTGGTAAACAATTTTTCAGATAATTCAATGTTTTGGTTCACTTCGCAAAATATGCGAAACATTTACAAAACTTATTTTACTTCAATTAACTTTTTTGTAAGAATCCATTAGAAACTAATTTTCGATGATATTTTTGCTTAATTTCATTATTTTATAATGATTTACAATTTTTCAAAATAGCAGT
>NCKV01001187.1:0-11302 GCA_003675905.2 Leptotrombidium deliense
GCTGTTCGCATTTAAAAACAAAGTTCATTCGTTCACTGTTTTTTCTTGCGCCAACGTTGCGCGTTACTGTGTTTGCGTGTTTCCGAAGATGAGGCACAGTTAGATCCTGAAAAGTCGCGAACATGAAAATACGGATACAAGTAACAGTCTTACTTGCTTACTGTTCCCTATCAAGTTTTACTGATTAAAGCGCCTCTTTTGTAAGAGCGGCGAACAAACGAGTGTTGGCATCGAATCGAAATGCAGTGTTCATTGCAAGTTGGCAGCGAGTGTTGCTATTCACTTTCTTGCATCTTTCAAACGTTACGTTAACCGTGCAAAACATATCGCAATGTTGTGCCAATGTACTCTTGCTTCGAGTGTTTATTTGAAATTATGCAAAATGCAGCATTGCGATCAAAGTAACTGTAAGTGCAACAATTTTTTGCTTTTTGCTTTTTGCAAATATTTAATGAAAACGTAACTGATTAACTTATGCTGTACAATTGATTATATAATTAAGTTACTCAATTTGTCTTCTTTTAAAAATTGTTTTCTGAATAAGAGTGTAGTCAAACTAGGTTAACTGTACAATTGGATGGTGTTTCATGTGCATTGCAATAATTTACTGTAGCTGTGACTGCAAATTTAGACATTCTGATGCTGTTTCGATTGTTTTTTCATTCGTTAACTGCACTTTATAAATATTTGCGATGTGTGTGTTTGTCAATTTCTATAATCAATAGGTTTATGTATTCACTGGCTTAAAGTTAGACATGAAAATGAAATTTAGGAAGTCATCATTAATTTAAAAACCACGTTTACATGAATAAAATACGTAATGGCGTAATATTTAGGTTCTACGACAGCAACGTGTGCCCATAAGGCAGTCTATTCGTACAGTGTGTATGATTAATTATTGCTTAACATGAGACCGGTCTTTAATTTAAATTGCACTCGATTTTTTCTGCATTACGAATTGTAGAAGAGGTGTGCGCGATATATCCCACATATTCTACCCTTGTTTGTTTTCTGTCAATTGTATCCACATTTCGAGTTATTTGGTTAATTGCCGACGTCTCATTGCATTATTCAATTTTTAAATGAAGCGAATGCAAAAAATGGTATAATCTGCGGTCTTGTTTAGACAAGCAAAAAGGAAGCGACTACAGGTGCTGCGAGTAACTATTGTAACAGGTACACTGACATAATTCTTTGCACAACCTGAGCAGTAATAAAATAATCAGAATCAGTACAGTATTTATTTACACCAATTTGCCGACCATTTCATGCTTTGCCTTAAAATGTTCTGTTATGGTGATGGGCATCGGTGTTTATGTGCGTTGCGTCACATATTAATATTTTATTAAACTGTTTTTACATAAGTCGTTGTCGTATTATAAGATCACCGACGCTGGGAATTAATTCATTGCTTATACAAGTAATGCACTATTTAGAATACCAAATGCCAAATAGCCTCGGGTTTGTTTTTTGAAGAAGTTTTATTTAATGTCTTTTTACAAAAGTTACAATTTTAATGCATACTTTAAGTGCCGTTACGAAAAGAATGAAATGAAAGCTTTGCTATGAACGGCATTCAACGAACAATGACCTCGTTTGCAATTGAAATTTAATTCGCAAAATTGCTTGTTTTGCAGCGAAAGCAAAAGTGAGCAATACAGTGTAAAACTGCGAAACGCGGAGAGAAAGTGGTTCAACAGTATGAGATTGTATCGGTGGTTTGAGGGTCGTTTGTCTGGCAAAAAGCATAAAAACAAAACAAAAGGAAAACAGAGAGATGGAAACGAAGAATCAGTTGAATCGAATTGCACAGTAAACGCAAAGCATTTAAATTCCGGCCAAATATCCATCCAAAAAGAAGCTGTGTTGAAAGAAAAGTGCGATGCAAAAGCAAGTGTGTGCATTTCTGCACAGCTCGACGATGAATTGTGTTCGTCATCGTTGAACATCGGAACTCCTAGTCTCGGTAATTATTTCCGGCGCTCGATATACTCAATAAAACTCGAACGGTAAATAAAGCTTGATTCGTTGTTTGCTTTCGCAGGTCGACAGCGAAGTCGAATAAAGACGAATCCGTGGCTGCGATCTCCTTGGTTACCGACAAGGAGTTCGTTTAGCACTTCTTCCACTGATAGCGGCTGCATAACAATCAACAACGATTCACTCGCAATTACTGCTCCAAATTCGCTGAATTTCGGTTTTAGTAGTGATAATAGTGGTGATTCTCGTCAGCGACCGGAAATCTGTTGCGAACGAAACCCAATTGCGTGCAGTTCAAGCGATGAGTTTGCATCATCTGTTTCTTCTTCAAGTGTTTTTAGTTCTCGAAGCAGCAGTATTAGTAGCGAACCTGGTTCCGAAAACAACTGGTCTACTTTCAGTCATCCTTCGTTTGTCTCTCACAACTCGTGTGAGGCAATCGCGCTCTCTCCGTGTACTTTGTCACAAACGTCCAGTTTCTGTTTTCTCGACGAAACTGAATGCAATGAACGCGACTATAAAAATCAATTGCAGCAGTGTTTGCAGCAGGAAGAGGCCAATTGTAGAATAAACAGAAAGTGTTCACAGGCAAACAGACGTCGATTTCTTCCGATATACTCAAAGTATTCTAGATGTAGTAAAAACGAACAATGGGTCTCAATGGCCACTGATTTGATCAGTTTGTCATCTTCTGAAGATGAAGACGAAAGTCTGCACAATGACCGTGAATATGTGCCCAGTCCAGCACCCGCAGAACCATGTAATCGTCGCATTTACACGTTTTGCAACAGAGGTGTGATGTCGAGCGACGCGGTTTCCTGGAATGCCAACTTTCGGGCAAACAGAAATGAGAATTCGTCCAACATTAATGCTGTAAGCAATCGCAATATTTCTAGTCCGTCGAACACAGAATACAGTCACTTTACGCCCGTCTCACCTTTGACCGCAGACAGCGGACTCGGACTTAGTGAGGGAAGCATTAGCACTACTCCTTCTGACGACACAAGGAGTGCAGGTAGCACAGGTAAACTGAATGCATCTCGGTTCCAAGTAAATGAGTTGTGTTTACTGAGCGAAAAAGTGAAGCGACTGCGGTTCGAATTGAAGAACATTGTGAATGTAGCCATAAGTGAAGCGCGAGAAGAAGAGATGCGAATCCGAGACGAAAAAATTGCGTATTTGCGAGAACTCATTGAATATAAAAGACTCATTTTAATTCAGAGTCTTCACGAATTGAGACATCGCATCGAAGACAACAATTTTTGCTTCAATTAACCGCTATTTGCATTAAGTTTTACTTTTTATACAGTGTTTGCGAACAGTATTACAATTCTTTTTTGATTACATTCATTTTGGTGCATTGTAATTAACGTGCGTTCGTATTTCGTGAATTTGTGAGACACGAAATGAAAAATGACATGCACAGCTTTGGATATAACTTTCATTTCATATTAATCAAAAGCAAGCGTTTTGTCCACAGCTGTACATTACCGTTACGTATTTGAAATGATATAAATTGAGAAATAATACTTTTTCAATTTCATGCCGAATTCTAGTCACAGATTAAAAGTAGAAACTTGTATTCAATTTGTAATCTGCTTTGCTTCGTATAGTTTTTTACATCAATGTTTTCAGTAATCGAATACAGCTGAATAATAATATTGGTTTTGGTAAACACTGATGAATGTGTTACTTTTTGTATCGCAAAACAGAAAACATTTGCAAATTCTCATTTTTGTGTTTCAATAAAGCAGCTCATTTTTCGATGTTAGCTAACCAATTTGTTTTCGACAAAAACCTATTGCACAAACTTTCTAGTGTTTCTTTTATTTCCATTTGGTACGAACGTTTACATTTGTAAGAATTCGACACATGAACATATTGTGTAACAACGTTAATGTCTAATTGTTTGAGAAGATGACAACAAAATAAAACTTATCTCAAACAAACAATTACAATAATTGTAAAATTAGAAGTTTTAAAAGAAATTTTTGAAATAATAAAAGAATACGTCCAGAAATGTTTTCGTTGTTGCAATTCAAGTAAATCGCTTTCTTAATTAATGTTTTGTGTTCTTATTGCAGACGTTATTTTTTATCATTTTTGCTTATTCGCAAGCATTGTGTCGCAAAAGCATCGTTAACGAGCATTGTTCATCTGCGTTCATTAAGTGTCGTTTCACAAATCGAGGCGCAAATGAACAAATAATGAATGCGAATCAGCGAACACTGCTAATTCTTCGACGCTCGTAACGTTCACTTTTTCTCTTATCAATCGATCGCGACTTACTTAATTTACATTTTTATTACACTATTTTTGGCACATGTAATAACATTTAACGAAAGTATTTAGATTCTGGCATTTTCGCAATATTGTTCCTCCATTGATTTTCGCTTACTTTCTCGTGAAATTTCAAAGATTTGTGTCCGTATCTAAATCAGTTCTTCCTTTCAGACTTAACGTACAAGAAATGGAATGTTTTTAAAAAAGTGTTGAGTTTGCAAGTTGTTTGCAGAAAACCGAGAAGTTGTGTATCAGTCGCGTTGCAAAAAGTGACAGAAACGAAAAGCAACGCAGCTTCAGTTGTAATGAAAAACGCGATTTCTGTTGAAGACTGCGTTCTCGGTGACACTCGATGTATTGCTTTGCAACAAAAAAGTGAACGTGACTCGAATCGGCTTTAGATGCTTAAAATTGTCACTTTGAATTGCAAAGAAAAGTAATCGCTATAAAAGACTATTTAATCTATTGGTGGTTCGCTGAGGAGAACGATGTGCAATCGATGCTTGCCTGAGAACGTGCATGCATCCTAGTTTATTCGCCGACATTCATTTTCAACTCCCGTATTCCCATTACGTCTACAGCATTCGTCTTCTCTTTTCGCACTGAAAATAAAAGAGAATAGAAAAGTGTGCTCGAATGTTGAATGCAGCATCCTTTTCGGTTTCGTGCAGCAATCGTTCGCGAAATCATTTATAAAAGATTAACTTTTCTTTGTTCGTTCGCAGCGTATTTGATTACGCTTCGAATCGTTTCGAAACGACAATTGCGTTTAATTGAGAATGTAATCACACTTTTTAATTGAAAATTTCTCGTTAACTTTTTAATACGACACAACTGCGAGAAATGTAATTTTAACAAAGTTTTGCACAACTTTTAAACAGTTAGCTGCTGTCGACTCTAGGTTTGCCAGTTTCAGGCTAATCTCGCCTCAAATCGTTGGCTCACCGAATTCGGTGTCACTTGAAATTAGAACTCGAAATTGAAGTCGAGGACAGAACACTGTGAATTAGAGAAACATATTTCATTCTCGTCTAATTATTTCGAGAATTTGGGACTTCTAAAATAATGCCTGCTAATTTATTATTCTAAACATTAATGAAGTGAACGTTTTGTGTGCGCCAAATTATGTGTGCATTTATTTACACAGAAAAGAGAAGCGACCGACGATTTCTCTTTTCTCGTTCAATCGATTTTTCAAAATATTGCCTTTAAAAAGCGCTTAAATTATGGTAACGTGGCTTTTGCGTAACATTCGTTTCGTTGCAGTGTGAACGGCGCTTAAATCTAGTATTCTCCTCTTCGTCTCTGAAAATATGTGCACTCTTCCTCTGTTGCGTGCAATGAGTCACCAGTCACTCCGGAACGGTTCGATGAAAGCAAAAGCAAACGCGTCAAATTCCGACACAAGTAGTGAACAGCAATGTTCACCTAAAGGCGTAATTCGCAGTTCGCAACGTAATCGAAATGCAATCAATCCACACAGACTTGAATGCACGTGAAATAAATGTTGTGTCAACAACGACACTGAAAATAAATGCGAGTACACAGCCTTTTTCACTTAACCATACACAACTTTTTTCTCTAATTTCTGCTGTTTTGGACGACACATTTCGAATGAATTAAAAACATTACAAATTGTTGTGCATTCTACTATTTACTTGTTCAATGAATGTTCTAATTATTTGTTACATATTTACTGATTAATTAAAAGGAACAATTAAAGGTTGACGAACGTGGACAGGTCGACTAATTTTACTTTGTTATGAGCCGATTTTTCCAGTGTACAGTTTGCAATATCAGGCCATTCGCAGCGCATAGCTTCTTTACTCCAGTGAAGGTTTCCTGGACACAGCTTCACGAATGAAATATTATTAGAACAGTGGTAGAACAAGTGACATGATTTGGTGTGTGGAAACATTCCGTTTTCTTCTGGGCATTCAAAACGAACATTCACATTCGGATGCTCTGTGACTGTTTTGATATATTCATCTGTCGAATTCTCTGTGCTGTTTGTTGTGCTTTCTTGAACATCGACTGTCACTGATTTTTCTGTCTCTTGTTCTGAGTGCTTCTTATCCTTTCTTTTCGATTCTGCAGAAGCATCTGTTTCCTGTGTATTCACAATTGATTCTCTAGAAACTGGCTGTTCAGTAATAGACGAATAGTCTTTAGTTGAGTGTTGCTTCGCAGAAGGAGTTGCTTTCGATGTTTCTTCTTCTCCATCTTCTTCAGTTGTTCCTTGTGAACCTGATTCAGCATCTATTTCCTGTGTATTCACAATTTCTGCATCAGAAACGCGCTGTTCAGTAGTTGACGAATAGTCTTTAGTTGAGTGTTTCTTCGGAGATTGAGTTGCTTTCGATCTTTCTTCTTCTCCATCTTTTCCGGTTACTTGTGAACTTGATTCAGCATCTATTCCCTGTGTGGTCACAATTTCTGCACTAGAAACTGGCTGTTCAGTAGTTGACGAGTAGTCTTTAGTTGAGTGTTTCTTCGCAGAAGGAGTTGCTTTCGATGTTTCTTCTTCCCCATTTTCTTCGTTTGTTGCTTGTGAACTTGATTCTTTCTCTTTTTTGGCTTTCTCGCTCTTCGGATCAATTACATCGATGATTACGTTTTTATCAACATTAATGTCTGCGTTCACATCGACATCTTTGCTCACGTCAATTATTTGCGATGATTTCTCATTATTATTTGGTTGTTCGGTTGTTTTCATGTCACCTTCTGTGTTATCATTCTTAGTCATTTCTGTAGCCACAGGTAAAATATTGTCGACCGCATCATTCGCATTTATAACATTTATTTCTTTCGAATCTGGAGATTCAGTTGATCGATC
The DNA here is from genome assembly GCA_003675905.2 of Leptotrombidium deliense. Lineage (NCBI taxonomy): Eukaryota > Metazoa > Arthropoda > Arachnida > Trombidiformes > Trombiculidae > Leptotrombidium > Leptotrombidium deliense. Next base: position 7,100 of record NCKV01001187.1, read on the forward strand.
CTCATTTTCCTTGTTTTTCTTCGATTTTTCAGTTGCAGTTGTTTCAGTGGTAAATTCATTTTCTGTTGTACTTTCAGTGGTACTGTGGTCATTTTTCGCATCAATAAGAAGATTTGTTAACCACGTTACAGTTTCCTCAATAGTTGGCAATTTCTTCAAAGGTGCTCCCAGTTTCTTTTCTTTTGTGGTCTCAACTGTGAATGAAAATAAGTAAAAAAGTATTCAGTAATGTCAGAACATACTTTTACATTCAGCTTCTTCTGGTTTTGTACAGCGTGAAAGTTTTGCAGAAAATTGATATCCAGGTTTACAATCCTTGTGATGTGCTTTACCAGCGACACACAACCAGAATTTGGAACAATCGTTTTTATCTGGATACGCTCCGAATTGAGACTCACAAACGAATTCGTCTTTCTCTGAGTTAATCGCAGCAGCTGAGTTACATTTCACTGAAACAATGAGTATGAAAAAAGTGTACACTGTACAGCTCTCGCTTACCGAATAATAAAACAGAGAAAATGCACAAAAGCAACGAATGTAACATTTTCGACACTGGAAAAGTTAATGTTCAACTTTCGTTTTGTTAGCTGGTTCTCAACGGTGTTACAATGGTTTATATAGTAAATCGTTGAATCGGCAATAAACTTGAAAATGTTCTTTTTACAACAAGCTATTTATTGTGCTCTCATGTATTACATAAGTCTCTGTAAACGAATCCATTTATGATTTATGTCTTACACATTTTTTCTCCATTTTTAAAGCTTTCTACTGTTTCACAGACCACATACTACATGTATATTGACAACAGGAATATTTTGCTCATTTTTTGTTCACTCATTCAATAGTAAATAATTTAAAATTACGTGTGAATTTTATTTCATTGATCATGTTGATGTCAGTTTACAAAGAATTAATCTTCGAAATTGACTGTAATTCAATGCGGCTATTGCAATCCATTTTATTGGTTGTAAACAAATAAATATTTCCTTAACTAAAAACCAAATTACGGAGTCTATCAAAATTAATGAAACATTGTGTTGATAGTTTCATGTTATGTATAAATCGATTAAGACGAAACATACATTGAACATAAAAAGTAGACGCACAGTTACACAAAAGTGATCACTGTTTTTCATCAACATCGGAATATCGTTAGTGAATTTTTTCGAAAAGCAATATACTCCAGAAAGTTTGCTATTGATTCTTTGTTTTTCTCCTAATTGAAGGATTTGTGATCACCAAAAGCAGCACGAATCACATTGTGGTCGTATTCGTGTTGTTCTCATTACTTCAACATTACTTAATTGTGCATTCACTGACGTTCATTGCGACATAAGCAAAAGCGTTGCTATATTCATTTATTTCGTTTTCATAATGATTCTATTGCTTTTGATCATGTTTGCTTTATTCAGATTTTCTTCGCAAATTGCATTCTGAAGTTTCAACACATTAAGGTTAGACATTATAAAAAAGAATTGTGAATAGACTTCGCTGGAAGCAACTATTGTCAAATTGGTGGAAAACGTTGAATAGACGAAGTAAAACGCTGAAGATTCATTCGTTGACGAAAGTATTCATGAAAAGAGTGTTCGTAGAAGTTCTCAATTTAACAGCACAGTTTCTCCGTTGCTATACACAATTCTTCAACATATGAAGTCATATCATTTTGGTGTAATTACTCTTCATCTACTTTGTTTGCTGAGTGCGAATTGTTGACCAATCACCTAACAGTTGATAATATGTTTGCGTCACTTATTTTCAGATTTGACATTGATATAACAGAATACAAATTTTGAGAGTTGAAGCAAGGAAAAAAGCAAGCAAGCGAGCGAGCCTAATTTCTAACACATGAAACGATTTTATTTTTTTTAAACAAAACTTGTCAAAAAAGCAAATAATTTTTCATTACAAAGCAACCGAAAACACAAATGCAAAATATCACTATTTTTTCATTGCAAACAACCGAAGGACATCTATTTCTACATTAAGCTTTGGACATAAAATTGTGCAGATCTCCATCATTTTTATCATTAGCTTCTATCGGAAAAGTGGTGCGGATTTGCACAATTTAATGTCCAAATCTGTATTTTTATGCACAGTAACCTCTCGATTACGGACACAAATATTTTATTTCCAAATGTGCTGATTTCAGGTGTCCATAATCAAGAATGGCACACCAAATATGCCTCAAATAGTCTGTAAATTGTGTCCACTTCAAATGAACACGAGACATCTATGCTTCCGTTTCTGCTCGAAGATAAAGAGTTTCAATTTTATTTAAATGTGTACATTTCGTTTTCAACGAAGTTCTAATTATTCTTTTGCAAGTGAATTGTATCGCTTATATACAAAAAGGTTTCGGTGTGGAAGACACCTGTTCTATATGTAGAGTTGTAGTCGAGATAAGCTTTCAACAAAATTTATAAACCTGCATTTTACAGTTGAGATTAACCGGTTTTCAAAGTGGATCAAAACACATTTTGTCCAAAACTATTTTTTACTTCCACGCAAACAATGTGTCACTTTTTACATTTTGAGAAGGAATAAATCAACAAATTTCTTAATCAAACAAAAAACAGTACAGAACGTATTTTACATACACAATATAATAAAATATGATTTGGTTGCTCTGACAATGTCATTTACTTGACATCTAAATAACCATACACTTTTCTCAATTTCTCCTTCTTTTTACGATTAAAATGCTTTTTTGGAGGTAAACATGGCTCTCCAGTAGTACTGTTTAACTGATTGTAATAAACACCGTACTTTTGAACACCTTTCGCGTGAATACCAGCGTTGCGATTTTTAAAGAAGTTAGCATCAAATTCTGCTTCGGATACATCCGATGTAAGTTTCATCAATTTCTTTTGTTTAGAACTGATATTTTCATAGCATTTATCCAGATTTTCAGGTTTTGGAGGAAAAGTGTGAAAAATTTTCTGATCGACGTTTGGTGGAGCGAAACAATATAACAAACGACCGTTTAAAAAATCTTTGATTATATATCTGGCCGCTCTTGCATTGTCAGGAAGTCCTCTTTGAGTCATAAAACCACGCATCAAACCATATACATTCAACAATTGTTCTGCATTCAATGGTTTCTCTGTCTCATTTTCTGGTATCAGTATACTGTACGTCGTTTCAAAAATATGTTTCGGTATAAGAGACACAATTAACGCAATTGGCGGACGACAGTCCGTCATCTGATCGACAGGCAGTATGCCATTTATAATCATCTCTGCCTTACTTGAAAGCATCTTTGGAAAAACAAGACCAGGACAGTCACACAAACATAATTCTTCATCGATTTCAATTGTTTGGAAGTGTTTTGTTTTTCCAGGAGTTGCTGAAACAGAAACTTTTTTCGACTGCAGTATAGCGTTAATTGTTGAACTTTTGCCAACATTTGGATACCCAACAAAACCAACTGTTAATCGATTTTCATTTTCACACTTTAATGATTTAAAAAACGCTATCAACTCATTGTTTCTTAGAACTTTTGGTGCGTTCACAGTAAGAGACACTTCGTTTAAAGCTGTCGATATATCTTTATTGCTTTCCGTTTTTAAATCTCTGTTCATTTTCGAATTGTTTTCATCAGAATCACTCTCCTCACTAGAATCAACTTCTTCATTTTGTGTGTGATGCTCCTCGTTGTGTTGTGGTTCTTGAATTGCAGAAAAGAACGCAACTGTGATATTCAGTCGAGTGAAATAATGAAGCCAGTGTTCACGTTGCTCATCATTCAAAAAGTCGGATTTGTTCAACAAAATAATGCATCTCTTTTTTGAGCTTAATTCGGAAACGTAACGTACCAAATCTTCGCAGTAAAATAACAAAGGATTTCTCGCATCAACAATTTGAACGAGAACATCGCTTCTTTCGAGAACTCTCCACAATTGCCTCCAAAATTCAATATTTCGTTCAAATGGTGTAAGTACGGCATTTTCTTTTTCCTCTAAAATTGCAAGTTCTCGTCTCCAATCAAGAAATGATTGGTATTCGCGTTCTGCGAGTAATTCTGGTGATGTATCTTTATCCCAAATAGGTCGCCTAGGAACACATAATACAGGCTTCACTTCGGTTGTTCCGAGTAAATCACTACTCGATGCACCAGTTTTTCGTGGATCGACCAGTTTTATGTTTTCACGCTCTGTAATGATTGGGGAACATTACAATCAATTTAAAAAGCTTAGAAAC
>NCKV01001188.1:0-11290 GCA_003675905.2 Leptotrombidium deliense
CGTGAGCTGTTAAGTGGCGAAACTATTTTGGAGTGGAGTTTTGTGTCCGAGCATTTCGATTGCTCCTCGTTCTACAAGACAAACTATTAGTATATACATATTTTGAAGTAAAAGTGATGCTTACTTTCATCATTTAAAATTAAAATAACAAATTAAGCGGACACAAGAGTTATGCGACCGCTATTTAGTCAAAAATAATTCACAGAAATTTGCGCTCAAAAGTCGTTGTTAGCATTCACAGCGCCAAATTACATTCGCGCTTTTGTCATCTGCAGCGCCGTTGCTTAGCAACGACAAGTGAACTAATTACAACCAACAACTTTTCATTTTTCAATCGCCGCACAATTCGTTCATTGGTAACTGTCATACTTTTCAAGTCAGTAAACATTATTTTAGTTATATCAGTGCCTTACGAGTAATCTCAGGAAATAAAATGAAATAGTTTATTTATGTTATCCTTTCACTGTTAAAAGTAAAGCGTGTATGCGTGGGTCTAATTTCAAGATAAGGTTAAGCTACTACGAATGTTTGGAATAAAGCAACATGTTGAAAATTACTAAACTGATTACTTTCGATGTAACCAACACGCTCGTATTGTTCAAGAACTCGGTTGGACATGAATATTGCAAAGTTGCCTCGGCTCATAAAGTGCCTGTAAACATCCAAACAGAAGAGAAATTGAAGCATTCATTTAAAAAACAGTGGAAGTCTTGGAATGAAAAGCATCCTAATTATGGTGCAACAACAGGATTAACTTCGAAACAGTGGTGGTCTGCTCTAGTAAACTTAACGTTTCGTGACGCAGGTTTTACAAACGAAATGTTGTCAAGTGAAATATTAGCCAATGTTGCTGATAATCTGTGGGTTAAATATTCAGGAATCGACTGCTGGACATTAAAAACAGATGCTATCGAGACGTTGAAGTATATTCGAAATGAATATTCCTATGTGAAGCTTGGAATCATTTCGAACTCTGACGAAAGGGTTTTGAGTATCCTGAATGACTTCGGTATTCGACAATATTTCGATTTCGTTGTCGTATCTGCAATAGTAAAGTGTGAAAAACCGAACCCTGATATATTTAAATTCGCTTTGCATGCAGCAGGCATCGAAGATCCGAAGCAAGCTTTGCACATTGGTGACGATGTAAACAAAGATTATCTGGCTGCTAAAAAGTATGGTTGGAATGCATTACTTTTAAATGAAAAGCGTTTATTAAACTTAAATCGTGTAGAAAATGATCATGTAGTTACCTCATTCAAAGAGCTTATAAAACATCCTCTGTTCAAACAGTTTAAAACAATCGATGCAAGTAATAATTCGACATAAACATTTCTCAGGTTTACGTGATTCCTTAAATTGTTGAATAAAATTAAATGATTTGATTATGAATTGAGTAAAACTTCCGGATCATTCGATGTCATGTAATTATGTATTCGTTTAGAAAGTTCCATACCAACTTTTCTGTTAGTCTCTTCTCCTTTTCTCACTATTTTTATACTGCTGAGCAAAGCTTCCGCAGTTGATATATCTTTCATGGAGCGATATGTGGACGCCAATGAAAAAACTGACGGATATTGCAATGCGATTGAATTCGCGATATCGAAGCTGATTTTCGGAAACTGCATTAATTGCTGAATCCAAAGTTTTGTAATATCTTCAGGGCATTTAATATCAACTGAACCTTTGACGTCACCACTTACATACCATGCATATCCTAGTTGTTCTAGTCTGTTTTCTTTCAATGGTTTTGCAGCAATCGTTTTTGTATACGAAAATATCATATGCGCTAAATCTGCACTAGACTCAACATTTCTCACAGTGACTCTGAATTTAGAATAATCTGGATGCGACATTGAAATTTGCGTCCAAACTAACATTTCTTCAACATCATCTTGTTTAAGTGGAGGCAGTGATTCACGTTTGCGGCGATTCGGCTGTTTCCGTCCATCATTAAAAACTCCATTTCTAAATTTTTTATTTTCATTGTTTATAATTTTCCGATAATAAGACTCGAGGCCGTAAATAATTAGCGTCAAATTCTTCTTATATTGATCAAATGCTTCTTTCACAAAATCTACTAACGTGGGGGAATCATTATCAATGTTCAAAAACGCATTTACCATGTTTCTAATTGATGTAACATCTAACACAATTATCATGTGATCCTCTTCGACTTCAGTTTTCTCAACACTTATTTGAGAATTTTCAATATCTTCTCCCGTACCTTCAACGACTCTACTGACTTCTCTTTTCCAAATTACACAGTCGTCGGTAAGGGGTTCATCTGTTAACTCGTATACACCTCTATCTTCGAAAACTGCGGATATTTCTCCATTTTTAAAGTATTTTTGACACAACTGATTGTCAATAACAGCTTTGCAAGATTTTAAACCACCATCGACCGTTTGAAGCTTTTTGATTCCACGTTGTGCATCTCGTCTCTCTTTTTCAAGTCGTTTTGTTTCCTTTTTAGTTTTAGTTTTTTCCTTGTTTATCTGAACATTAGATCGAGGTTTTCTTTTCTTTTTTCCGACTTCACTGTTTTTTAAAAATAAGGCATCAGTTCAATATCACATTTAAAAGTGAGTCACAAATTCAGAGTAAACTTCGACAGGAAACAGTTATTTTCGTAACTAAATTCAATTATCTTAACAAACCTTAACAACTCTTGATCTTCGGAAAAAGTTTCAATGTTTGTTTTTTCCTTTGGTTTTTCCAAAAGTGATGTGAATTTATTGTTCGATGATTCACTCATAAACAGGAGACTGTCGTTTGAATTAGAATCAATGACAACACTCAAGCACTTTGATTGATTAGACTCTTCGTCAATGGCGATCACAGATGAATCACCTTTCGAGTTAATTTCAACATTGGTGAGTTGTTGCACTTCAAATTTTTGCGCTTGTTCTTTCGGAGAGCTAAAATTACTCTCACAGTCGACACTTCCTTTTCTAAACCCAAGTCTCTGTGATAGTGGAATGTACAGATCGGGGTCTGAATCCGAACTCTCTGATTGTACGATTTTTTGTTGATCTTGCTCGTTTTCAGATTCATCCGCAGATTCAAACTCCTGAAAGAAATCTTCATCGCCAGGAGAATGAATCATTGTATAATAAAATACATCGTCATCTTTTTTGGATGATTCAGCTATATCTCTGTTCTCGTGTTTTTCTTCTTGTACAGGCTCGTCAACCAAATTTTCGGTTTTAACAGTTTTGACGTTTAAAGATGACTTTTTCGCAGTCTTGAAGTAATTTGTTAACAGATTAGTTGGTTGTTCTTCATCCGAATCAAGAGTAATGATGTCTTGCATTTTATTTTTGTAAATAAAAGATTTAAAAATTGAGTAAATAACTTGTCCGTTAGTAAAGCAGCGCCACGAATTCAAACGTCGCTCGTTGCATTGTTGGATAATAGATGGAGAAACAACGTGAGCGCAAGTACTGTTGTCTTTATAAAAAACTTTCAAACTTAATTAAATTCAGAATATACGTTGTACACAAAAACAGTCGTCTAAAGCACAATGAAAATTTAATATATTTTTTGATGAGAGTCAGAAATAAGTTTCATAGAGAATTATTGTTGATTTTGCGCAACCAGATATTTCGCATTGAATAAGTATTGCATGTAAACATGAATCAATTTTCACACAAGAGAAGGTTAATTGTTTTAATGTCGCAGAATAACGCAATGCAGATAAATAGGAAATAAAAAACATTGTCTGAAAATCATGTGAAGTTCTTTGAAAATTAAAAAAACTAACTCTAAACTTGTGCCAAAACACGGTGCTTTATATTAACACGTGGAAAAAAGTTTTGTTGCTAAATTTACAGTTTATCGTTGCGAAAATGCAGTTTAGGACTTTCAAGAAACATTATGCAATTTTTAAAGCGTTTCTTCAGAATCGTGTTTAAGATCTTGTATAACATCATTCTTTGTGTTTCGTAAAAATAGTTTCCAAACGTACACAGTGTTTCTGTTTTTAATTAAGGTTTGCATAAAGTGTGTGACTGTGGCAACATAAATACAACAGATGCCAGAAATGCTTCTGGATTGTGTGACAACATTAATGAACGATGCTTAAGAAACATATACAACATACAAACATTCATCCTTTTAATTTCACAGCAATTAATTGTGGAACACATTGATATTCATTTATATTCCACAGTCACGGTCTTGGCATTTGTTCAATGATTACAAACGAGCTTTCCAAAATTTCGAAATGCGGTTAGGTCGTTACTATCGACTTGAGTGAAGTTGTCAATGAATGTTCACCGTTCGTGTTCACGGAAATAAAGCAGTCTGCGTTCACATCCACTGACACTCGACTGTCTGTAAGTGAATTGAGGCAACTCTTTTTATTTTCGTCAAATTTCATTTCGTTTCAATGAACATGCATTTTCAACTAATTGAATCACGAATCCTTTATCCTTTTCATTATTACTGCGAATAACAACAATTTTTTACAACAAATCGCGATTTTTTTCAATTTCCCGACAAAAAGAGACTTGTCGCAAACGACGTTGTATGAACACAATGTGAGGCTAAAATTACAAAATAAATACACAAAGTATATTTTAGTAACAAATACAAATTGTGAACATGTTGTTAAATTATTTGCTATTTTTGTGCCAATATTAATACTAAGACTTCGCATTTATTGCGAAACATGAAATATTTTTATTTTATCTATTACATAAAAAATGAAATTGATTCGCGGCTGTAATTGACCCTAATTGTAAATGAGGCGCACTTAACTTCACTCAGTTAGTTCTTTGTTCAGTGCTATTAATCAAAATCGACTCATTTCAATTAAAATTCATTGGAATTACAAAAATAAGAATGAAAATGAGATCAAATGAACGATTTTAAAAATGATTTGACATGGTTTATGAAATACTTAATAAAAAAATATCATTTGCGATTGAAGTCTTATGAATTCCTGGCATCAGTTTCGAAGCACGAGTTTTATTTGATTGCTTCAACAAAAACATTCAACTTGTTTTCATTTTATTTCATTTAAATTGTTTTTCGTTGCAACGCTTCTATTTCATTTTATTGTTTAATTTCGTTGTTTTACGCAATCACAAAATCGTTGCGCAATGTTTCATTAATATGATTTATGTGAGTTACTCTTATTTAAAAATACGAATACCGTTTAATTAATGAAAAAAAATTCATAAATGAAATTTGGAATTAACCTGAATTCAATGTTTTCTTTAATATTAAACATCAAATAATTTACTGCAGTTTTAAAACTGAATTTTTATGTCGTGCAAACATTTTGCTTTTTTGCGCTATCGGCAAAAATTTCTTAATAAACATATTTCGAAATATTAAATTGCAGTATGAATAAATTATTTAAAGAGGTATTGGCGACAGTCTGTCAGTTATAAAAATTTTATGTCTGTGCTTCGCAAAATCTTTGTTTTAATTCTCAGGCACCCTTGGAGTAAGCAATCACTTTTTAAAAGCACTTGAAAAGCAATGATAAACAAAATAGAAACAAATGCCACAAACGATAATGTATTCGATTTTTCATGAATATTAGCTGCAGTAAATAGAGTTCACCTTGAGTACAAAAATCTCTCTTCTTTTTCTGACTATTGTTGACAATTCTCTTTCATTGAAATTATCTGCTTTTCATCACTTTTTTGCATCGCATTAATTGTTTGCATCAGAGACATTGTTGATTTATTTGCTAACGATCAGTTTCAATTACTATGACGTCAAAAGAATTCAACATGTCAATATAATAGCACTGTTTAAATACTTGTGTGCGTTTGGAGGAGCGTGAAACACACCCTTTATATTATCCTATTGTGAAACTCACGACACTCAATTATACGTTTGCGAAATGTGTGCAAATATTGTGAGAACTGTTTGAGCAATTGTTGTCGGGGATATTTCCGCCTTTCTTCGAAAATATTCATTTTCGCTGCTGCTGCACGCAAAACTCCGCAACACATTGCATCAATGAAATTATCGATCGCTGCTTTTGCCGCATTCTGTCGATTTTGCGTTCTAATCACGCCTCTAATTTCGTCATCTCATTTTCATGAGTCGCTTTCTGTTTATCTGTTGTAAGAAAAGTTGGAGCATATGTGAAAATAAACAAGAAAATAAAACGTAAGCAGTGATCGCTGATCACATTGGCATTGAAACAAAATTCCAGAACAGAGTTGGATGATTGAAAATCACCTGTTTCTTAAATCTGACGCACTATTTGGTTCAATTGAGCTGCGAAAGAACTTTGAACTCAGTTTATCAATTGAGAATCGAGATATCGCATTCAAAGTGTGTGGTGATTGAAAACATGCTTTTGTAAACTTTAATCAGCAGTTTCCTTTGTAAATGCAAACACTTAACTTTTTCCAACGTGCTTTACTTTCATCAAAAATCATTTCATTAAAAAGTGTTCATGGAAAATACAAAAGTTAGCGCTAATTTATCATTCAATACAAACTTCTTTCGATGCTTATGAATGCTTACGAATTACTTTTATTGTTAAGTGGATTCAAACACAAAAACTGTGTTTGAAAATTAAAAATAAAATAAGACAACGCGCACAATGCAATTCTTGGAGAAGTTTTGCCAAACACATTTTAAGAATGATGCAGTTTTTATAACTTCGTAGCGCAATAATTATTTTCAATAATTTTTAATTTGATCACATCTCTGTATATACAGTTTTGGACAAAATTAATGTTCAATTTGTAAAAACTTTTGCATCGTGATAAACTTTTGATCTGCCGATCAATCGATGAGTCTTTTCAACAAATCACAAAGTCGAATAGGCATCAAAGACCATCATTACATCCAAATTAGTGAATGAACATTCGGTGTAATTGGAATTTCTTGTTCACTGCGTTTTCAGAAAATTTTGTTGACAGTATGGCATAGCTGCTTTCATGTTGACAATTTTCTGTTTTCTCATAAAATTGCATCGACCATACAAATGACGGACACAGAATTGAGAAATAGAAATAAATGCAAAGGAAGCTATCAAATAACCTTAACGAGTAGCAAAGTTAATGTAAAAAAGGCAGTTTCGATTTTAAAAAAGTGAAATATGAATTTGTGAGTTCACGTCAGTCATTAAATAATTTTTTGAAAATTACGGAGCTTATAATCAAAAATATATGTGACAATATGGTAAACGTAACTTGTTCCTGTTACTCGTTCGGTGGCTGCTAATGTTAAAACAGTGAGATTTTTTAGATAGCCACACTGTATGATGTATAGACATACAAAAGAAGGAAAATGCGCACTTTGATAATTCTTGCAATCATATTGTAAACACATCAATGATGTTCTGAGTTCGAAAAGCACAACAAATGCACACACTTGTTCGGTTTGTTCGTACTGTAATCGAATATTCGTTCGCTAGAAATATGAAACTACAATAGAAAACATTATGGGTGTCTTGTTCTTGAAAGACATTCAGAAGCCTGCAAAAACTGATTCGACTAATTCAATGCGATTGCAGCCGCCTGCAAATCATTTAATGTGCTGTGTTCATTTACGAGCAATATTTATAAACTAACTTTTATACGCATATTCTTATTCTTCAATTGTGTGCGCATTTTACTGCTTTTTACAAGTAAAATTCGCAATGTAATTGTTTCCAGTTACATTTTAGCAAATGTGAATGCAAAGTATAATATTACCATTGTTATACTTTTGTCCACTTGTACTGTTTACTTGTATACTGCTGTAAATAAATTGTGAGACAATGTTTGCCAACGTTGAGAATGTGATTGAAATGGATGAGCAGTTGCGGAAGAAGTTTTCTTGACGCGAAGTGAACTCGTTTGTCAGATGCATCGCATTTTTGATCACCTAGCAACGCAACATAGAAAGTGTTTTTAAAAGGAAACGAATTTTGCTGGAAGTGAACATTTTGTGAATGCTTCGCGTGCTGGAAGTAGTGTTTGCTTAAATTTTCACTTGTTCTGCGTTTAATGGCAATCGACGGATACCGCCATAACTCGATTCACGGAGTGAAACAGAAGCGGTTTGCCTTAAAGACAAGAGTTCGCAGCTAACGGAGTGATCGCGTTGATTGCGTTTGCGATCATTCAACGTAAGCTGCACACACCTCCACTCGAACAGCCGTGTCGAAGTGTGTGTGTATTCGTCGTCGACGAAATTAACGAGCGAATAATGACATTATAGCAGTTCGCTAAACGTTTCTTAGTTTTCAAGTGAACCAGGTTCGCTCATTCTTCGAATTGCTCTTCCAGCAACGTTTGTGTGTTGCGTTTTGGTGTGAACGAAACGTGTTGCAATAGCTTGAAAATGAATGGATCCAGTGTGAACGACCAAACCGTTATTGAATTGAAAGTCGGTGAAAATTCGCTAACCATTTGGAAACGAAAGTACAAAGAACGCATTTATTCGTATCGCATATGTTGCATCGACCTACAACGTCGTGATTCCGAAGTCGCCATTGGTTTCGATGAGAATCAAGACTCAACAAACATTGCCGATAATGATTCCAGCGATTCTTTGTCAGCTATTGAAATTTGTGTGCTCAATGACAAAGAAAATCAATTCACGAAACAAGAACAGTTCGGAAGGGTATACAAGCCGAGTGAATACGTAATGCTGAGATCTAACACGTTCGATCGTCAGAAATTGGTGAGTTGTCAATCGCCAAATTTATATAAAACTTTAATTTCAGGCTTTCATGGTCGACTTTTATTTGCATGACGTTTATCGAAGTCCTTTGGCTATTCCAGAACACATTGGTTTTTGTTATATTCTTCCCAGTAATTTACCTGAAAGCTGGGGTACGTGTACAATGCCCATAACTGGTACAAAGCGACAACCAATTGGTCAGTTAAGTGGTGAGTTTCACACTTGCCGATCTACTTATTTTATCTAATCTCATATTTGTCATCAGTCGAATATTTAGTTATTAAACCTCTAAATGGTCTTAACAATGAGGTTTTTATGAGTAATTGTAACAATGGACACTTGTTTCACGGAGTATTTCTGGATGTTGGTCACAGAGGTGCAGGAAACGCTCGTAGGACAGACAAGTTAGTATTTCCCATGTATTAATCATCACTTATTCGTGTAACGTCGACAGGGTTGAAAACGTACTTGAAAATACGGTTGCTTCGTTTAATTATGCATCTACTCACGTACGTCAGCTGATGTTATGCGAACACCGTTTTAAAACTCGCATTTTAACTACAGGGTGCCGATATGGTTGAATTGGATGTACAGTTGTCAAAAGATCTTCAGCCTGTTATTTATCACGATTTTCACATTAATATTGCATTAAAAAAGGTATTTTCCCCGCACTGCTTAAAATGTGTATTGACGATTCGTTTCAATTTAGAAAAAGTCGACCACAGATGATGAGTCCCTTCAAGTTGACGTCAAAGATCTAACAGCACAACAGTTACAACTCCTTAAAGTAAACTTTTTTTGTATGAGTTCCTCGTCTTTAATAACACTCTTGAATTACAGCTCAGCCCTGTTCACAATCGTAAGTTCAGTTGCATTGAGATAAGTTTATGTGAAGCGTTCTAATTGTATAAATGTTGATTAGCACATCACAAAGAGAAGTATGACTTTCTCGATGACGATCCACAGGAAAACCAACCGTTTCCAACTTTAGAGCATGTACTAGAGGCTGTAAACCCGATGTGTGCTTTTAATATCGAAATCAAATATCCTATGTTACGAAGAGTAATTTACGTCACCATCTAGTGTAACATAATAACGTTTGAGATTGCAGGACGGTATTTGGGATGGTCCTCAAGACAAGCATTGTGACATCAATGATTATGTTGATATTGTTTTGAAGACTGTTCTAGAACATGGCGGAAATCGAAAGATTATTTTTTCCTGCTTTCATCCCGATATATGTTCAATGTGAGTTTACAACGATAACTGACATCATGAATGAATTCCGTCAATTATTTTAATAGGATACAAGTGAAGCAGAAAAAATATCCGTTATTGTTTCTAACGCAAGGTCAAACCGACAAATATCCTCCGTATTTGGATCCACGCACATCATCCGTCCAAATGGCTGCGTTTTTCGCAAAAAGTCACGATTTTCTCGGCATTAGTGCCCATTGGGAGGATTTATTTCGCGATCGTTCTCTTATTACGTTTTTGAAAGATAGAGAATTAGTCGTCTTTTGTTGGGGTGACGAGTTGAACACTCATCGAATTAAACAGTTGAAGGCTGACGGAGTTGACGGCGTCATATACGATAAGTAGGCAATTTATTCGGTTAAGTAGTTTCTTCAATAACCTCTTTCCAGAATCGATGAGTATTCACCTAAACATAACCAATTATTCGTTGCTGAAGCTAAAGAAACTCGCAAAGCGTTGTTCGAAGCAATTTCGGGAGCAAGCGAATTCTCAGGCTCGTGGGCATCCACTTCATCGCAATGATTCATCTTTTGCTTGTAACATAAAATTCAACGTGTAAATTTTAATTTATTTCTTTTTCTAATGTCTTAATACACAATTTTATTGATTTAAAGATAACAATTAAATTTTTTGGGTCAATACTTCGTGTTGTCAACACTTCTCCAATTACCACAGCTTTCATATAGCTGTGATTCCAAAGAAACACGTTTTAAGTTCACAGTGATTTCCGAAACTTCACTTCTTCCCGTTGTTGATGAATTGAGTGATATTTTCTGAAATCCACTGGTTCCTGGTTTCAAGTTGTTTTCATACACTTCAGTTTCAGAATCTTCAGATATAATTGCAGAATATTGCGAATCATTTGCTTCCATATTTTCATGCGAGTCTAAGCTTGAAGTTTCGATAAAATCATCCTTGCTTCTTTTCATTTGCATTTTTTGTAACATTAGTTGTTGAATACTTTCTTCAAAATGTTTTCTTTCTCGGTTCCAATGATTATGTGTCACTTGCAAATCACGCATAAATTTCGTGATTCCGTCGTCGAAGTGATCCTCCATTAATTTGCTTCTGTAGAAACATAGATCATCGAATTGGGAAACCAACGTTTCTTTTTCACTATCTGTCGTTTCTTCACAATCATCCATAATTATATTTTTAAAGAAGAAAATAAGTATAGCAATAAATGTTTTTGAAATTCGATGACAAACAACTATGAAAATGGCTGCACGCAACGCGAAGCACAGATTTTTCATTCGAAGCACAGATTAGTCATGTTAAAACACGATTTAGAAACAGAGAAGAAAGTTATTAAAATAAATTGATTGCAAACTAAAAATGAATCATCGGTAAACCAGAAGAAAGAATTGGCACGAAAGTTTTTTAA